>BHFT01057346.1:0-21759 GCA_004320025.1 Laticauda laticaudata
TGCGCATGAAGATGTGGCAGGATTGCCAGCAAGCTTCCAGATCCTCCTCATGTTCTCTGGGCGAGTGCTGCATGTTGGCTAGAAGTACCTGGAACCTGTTGGCCAGGATGCCAAAGGCGTTCTCCACCACCCGTCTTGCCCTGGAACGCTGCAGTTAAAGATCCTCTCTCACGGGTGAGGTATTTGGAGGTGTAGGTTGTTAGGAGAAGGCGTCATTCCCCACGATGAAGTAGGGCACATCTTGCGTGTCGTTGAGCAGCGGGTCTGGATCTGGGAAGCCCACCATGAGGTTGCTTTCCAGCCCCTCCTTGAGGTGACTGGCATTGTATACCTGGGCATCTGAAGATGAGCCGTTGCCTGAAGCATCGATGTTCATGAATCTGTAGTCAGCATCGACCATGGCGAAGAGGGATGATGCTAAGAAGCCCTTGGAGTTGTGATAAGTGGACCCGAGTTGGCTGGAGCTTTGCCAGGCCACGTGCTTGCCAATCTATGGCTCCAACTCGTGTGGGGAAGCTTCCACTTCTGATACCACTGCTCTGCAACATTCTTCCATCCTTCTTCAGTGGAGGGGTACTGGAGGAGCTCCTCCCTGTATCTTCGATGAATGGCCTGCACCACTTCTTGACAACAAAGCTGATGGTGCTGGGTGGCACCCTCCAGCTGTGCTGCATGCTCCTGTAGGTGCGTCCCTGAGGCCAGGGTGCGCAGAGTGAGCTGTCACCTGGAGCCCAGGTTTCCAGGCTGGTCAGGAAGTTGGCTGTTTGTCTTTGTCAACCTGGGGTGTCAGGCACTGCACAAGTCATCAAACATGGCTGGAGGAATATTCATGAAGTTCTGGAATGCCCGAGGTCTTCGCTCCTGAGCTCTACCATCAGCTTGTCGTAAAGTAACGTACTATGCTCTTCTGGCAAACCATCTTTGGAGCCAGGACTTTTTTTTGGGTGCTTCCTTTTCTTCCTGTAGTACTTCTCACAGAGACTGTATATGGTTTCGCAGTGTTTGCAGAAGGATGTTGGCTTCCGTAAGGATTTTTTGTTCGCAATTCATGGTGGACATGACTGGATGCTGTGGTAGAGCTGAAGGCTGCAGAGGTCTGCACAGCTGGTCTGCTGTCTGGAAGTGAGATGCAGACGAGTTGCTCCCCCTTTTTATAGGCAGTATAGGTGTCCTTTGCATCCTCTAGCATCCTCTAGGCATCCTCTAGGCATCCTCTAGGCATCCTTAATATCTGAGATAGGTCCCCTCTGCCGAACGTTTTTTCCGTTTTAACACTTGTTTCCATGTTGCACGTCGCTAGGCATCCGTTCTGCATCCGTTCTGCATCCTTCTGCTTCCTCCCTGCGTCCGGGCGCGATGGAGTTGCGCCGGATGCGCAGCGCATGCCTAATGGATATAGCGGATGCGTAGCGGATGTAGAATGGACGAATTGGATACATTTTCCGTGCAAAATTTTGAGCAGCCCCAAAATTTTGGAGCGCGATGAAACGTCCATAAACAGATGCTGGACGAGTAGAATGGAAGCAAAACGGAGCAGTGAAAGTACATCGCATTTCGAACGGATGGCAAGCTTTTTTGTCCGTTTTACATTCTCTTTGCATCCGTTGGTGCAGTGTGACACGGCCTTAACACTTGTCTTCTCAGGAATCTGATACACTTACAAAAAGTAGAAATATGTAACTTCCTTTGTCAATGTTGCATAGTGGGTAGAATGTTATACTTGGACTGGGGTTCAACCCCATCCAGCTATGATACTCAGTGCCTTTGGACTAATTCCTCTAGGTCTGTCTAGCTTCCTCTGGGTCTGTCTGGCTTTTTAAAATATAGTGTGACTGTTCCATCTATACTAGTCTATGATTTTTGGAGGAGATTAAAAATACCTGTTCGAAATGACTCTGCTAAATCATTCCATCATAATTAAAGTAATTAGTATGTTGGTGCAAAGCAGGTCCAATCATCCTCTCTTGGCAGCTTCACTTTAAGACAGAATGTGCCAAGAGAGACAATCACTTTCACATGGCAAAAAAGAGGTGGCTGCATATTACTTCCAATCTGGGAAGGAAATGTGCATTTTGGGAGGATTTTATGACTTGTGGATTATCATTAAAACAAACAAACAACCTCTCAGATCTTTCAGAACTACCTGGAACTAAGGAGAAATTTCCTGACATTAACCAATGGCAAATTATTTTCTAAGAAAGAATGTGCCAACTATGTAAGATCTTTCCCATGTACACTGTGATTTTTTAATAAATTGGAGGCATGTAAATAAGTCTGAGAAAAATAACCAGACCTATCTAAAAATCCAGAAGATGACTATTTGATGTAATAGTCAGAAATTTTATCGTTAAATTTCTTCCTTATTAGTATTGGTAAACAGTATTTAAAATGGATGAAACTTGCATTAAGATACTGTAGCTGATAAAATGTGCTTTTAAATAATTGTGACTTCATGTGAAGGTTTCTAAAAATATCTATTTTACATGAGGTACAAGCCTCAACTGACATTGCTCAAACATCCCTTTCTTATTAGCTAACAAGAACAATTAGGAAATGTTTCCAGTAACTTTAATCTCTCTGCCTGAATACACACTGTTCATTTTTCTATGTCAACAAATGCTGATACTTAAAAACAGATTTCCATAAACTAATTTACCTATTTTTCTATCCAAAAGACATGACTTCCCTGACTGTTAATTCCATTTGACAGTGAATGGCTGGATTGCTTAGCCCTGGCAAAACATGGCATTGTTGTGAAGTGATTTCTAATGAACTCTACTTAGGATAGGACCATTATACTGATAAATTTTGACAACAACAAAAATACATTATTAATGAAATAAAAACATTGGCAGCCTCTGAGAAATAAGCTGATTCCAAAAAAATTCTTAGAAACCACCAGTCTCTCAATCTAGATATTTACATGAAAAAATCATGACAAAGAAAAAAGCTTCATTGTCCTTTTTTCAAGAATAAGGTTGCTGAATATGTTTTTTAGGTATGGAAAGGCAGATTTGTATTGTTTTTTTTTTAATAAGAGCTCCACTGTTGGCCTTTGCTGAACAATAGTCAAAGTTTTTATGTAAGTATTCATTTGCCGGAATATTTGTCTATAGTATTTGGGAAAAGTTTGTAAGAAAAGGTTGTGAAAAATCCACTTCTTCACAACAGTAGCCTCACACTTTTTCTGAATTCTCTGAAAATTAAAAATGTGGCCAGTATCATAGTACTATGTCAGAAGTACTATGTAAGAAGTTTATAACTTCAATAATTTATAAATTTTATAATATTTGGGTGACAATTTTTCCACATATATATTTACAATAGGTATATCCAGAAAATTTCAAGTGGCTAGTTACTGAGAATTAAATGCAAATCATCTAGACCTATAAGTAAAGCCAGAAAATGAACCCTTGAAAGGCTGCAAGCAGTTAACAATACAAACAATTGATTGTACAATAAATCCTTAAATAAATGAAAGTGATGGAAACATTTTCTAAAAAGCCTAAATTGAATCGAATGACAAAGCTTCTGTGGCTGTTTCAGATAGAATAAGAAATCTTATTGGAAGGACTTACCTGATCCTCTTGATTTGTTGCATAAGAGGTTTATAGATTAATGCTGAGACTTGTTAATTATGCCCAGCTTAAATTGTACTGATTTAATAGGTGTATTTTGGAAGCTGAAGTCCACACATATAAAAATTGTTGAGGCTGAAAAACAGTCAGTTAAATGACATGGAGAAAAAAAAATCAAATAGAATCATTGTTTCTTTCTAATAGTTATTCATCTTTCATTCTCTTTCCTAATCTGTTTTAAAAATGGTATTCCAAACCAGTAAAACTAAAGATAATAGAATATCTGACTTTATAAGATCATGAATGGTGGTTTAGAACATTTGTGTTAATGTGTTTTTATCAATTACTATCATGAAAGACTAAGCTTTTATGATTTATATTGTTTTGTTTATTTCTATTTTTTCAATTTTTTGAAAAATAAAAACATGTGAATACAAGGAAAGAAAATCAAAATGAAGAATTATTTTACATGAGTTCTAATGGTTGATAGATTTCAGTGAACCATTTTATACAAATGCTCTTTCAAAAGCATTTGGTAGTCTTTCTGCAAATGTTTAGACTTAGAGCCAAAGTTATTCATAAATGGAAAAATTAATTTTTTTGAAAAGTAGGATTTAATTTTTCAATTTATTTGCTGCCCATCGCATAATGAAACAGTAGTATAATGCCTGTAAACCTTACTTTTCTACAAAGAACCTAGTTCACCATAGTAAGTTTCCTTATCAGTGCCTTGTGATCAGATTCTTGGAAACTACTTGGACAGGTTACTGTAGTTTTCTTGATAAGTTTTTTCAAAAGTCATTTGCCATTGCTTCCTTCCGGGGGCTAAGGGAGAATGACTGGCCCATGATCTCCCAGTTTCTAGCCTTGTTCTCTCAATCACTATACCAAAATAGTTCTCTTGTAAAAATGATATAATCAAAGTATGGGCCTCTTAAAAGACTTTTTATATATTTTCAAAATATTAGAATAGGAAAATAATTAATTAAAAAAAAAGAATGAAGGGAAATACATTCAGATATGTCCCTTGTTTGGTTCAGATGCTTTAACAGCTTCTAAATAGCTTTGTATATATTAGGGTATTTTTAGATTAAAGCATCAATTCAACAGGACGGACAATTTTTTTAAAAAATAAACCAATACTTGAAATATGTATCAGAAATTTACAATTGAACATTATTTTTTATGGAACAAAACCAATGGTTTCAGACATTAAAAATATTAAATAGATTTCTTATCTTAGAATAGATTAATTCAGTGGTGGACTATTCCCTCAAAAATATTTTTAAAACTTTAATGTTATTCTTCTCCTACTGAACTTCAGTGAATATCTATTGTATATCTTATCTTAAATCTAAAATCTGTAACATGACTGAATTCTCATTCTGTGATATAGACATGCACATATAGAATGCACATTCTGTGGTATAGACATGCACAGGCGCTTATATAAATAACAATTTCCCCACATTTTATTCTGGTAAATATGCAAAATATTTCCAGATCCATTCATAATTAATGGAATAAGCAGAATTAATGGAGAACACAAAAGTAAAACTATAAGTTGCAGTCACAGGATTTCTCACTTAATGACTATGTGTTTGCTTAATTACAAAACAGAAAGTAAATGTTGACAAGCTTTTTTTGTTTAGGAACTGTGGATTTTATAACAGAGTTACCAATCCCAATAATGGTCACTAAGTGAGGACTACCTCTATAACATGAAATATAAATTGAAGGCTTTTATGCATTTTATTTAAATAATTCATTTAAAATTTGAGACGAATACTTAGGAATACATATGTATTTGTTTATAAAATTTTAAGGTTGCCCATCTCAACTTATGTTGTTAACTCTGGATGGTTAACAATAGCTAAAACCATAATATACAGCAAAATAGAATAAACATAATACAATATAATGTGACTGTGACGCCAAATAAACTTCCCCATAACATATTATAAATTGTATTTCATGAGCTCCACTAACTAACAACCAGTCCCATTGCTTCTGAAGACAGGCCATGCATTCATACTAACATGGACTGGATTCAGACCAAACTACAGTATATTAGAAGATGGCATTTCAGCTAATGTAGCATGTATGACTAATTAGCTGAGATTCTTTTACACAAGAATTTAAATTGCAAAAGCCTTCCCCCTTGCTTATATCTATTCTCTCCACCTCTTCAAGATGCAAAGGGATTGAACCAGAGGTGGTATTCATCAGGTTCTGACCAGTTCTGGAGAACCGGTGTTTTGAGTAGTTCAGAGAACCAGCAAATACCACCTCTTGACTGGAGATTTTACAGTATCCTTCTCCTGCCACGCCCACCAAGCCACACCCACAAAACCAGTGGTAAAAAATTTTGAATCCCACCACTAGATTGAACCAAGCATATAGCATTATAAAATTCAACTGGTTAAGTTTACCTGCTTTGATATGTCCCATCCTGCCCTTTCTTGCTCCCTAAAGCAAGTTTTGTTCTCTATTCCTGCATTGGGGGTTAGGAGAAGGAATAATTGGCTCTCAGAGTCAATAGAGTGGTTTACAGCTTGTCTCTGATTTCTGTGAGGTGGTTTATGCCAGAGTAAGTTAATACATTTGGATCCTGGCCCTTGTTCATGCTTGTTTATTGGCAGAAAAGTTACAACATAATTTTAGAAACCATTCAACTACATCCAAACCATATTTTAAAAAATGTCAAGCAGTACAACATTTTTTGTAGCTCCCAGGAATGCCCTGTGGTAGAACATGAAAAATCAAGTATTTTCATTTGCAGATAAGGTTACAGTGTGCCTATCTTCCAATGTACATGGACATAGAACAAATTAGCTCTTGCCAGTTGTGGCTGGCAGGCAAAAGTTCAAAGTTTAGTAAGTTCAAGACAGGCTGTTCATTTGGCATAGGGATAAAAACTGGAAAAGGTTTAGTTGGAAATGCAAAGAGTGTAGCTTCCAATTCGTCTTCAGCCATAATAAAAAAAAGGAGATGGATTCCACTTGAACCCTGGTTGCAATCAAAGAAAGTAAAATGTTTAAAAATCCAAACCCTAGAAAAGGAATAGAGGAAGACCAGGAAAAGATAAGACCATATCACCAACACATAGTTAACCAATGGGAACTAAAGGATATGTTTTAACATAAATCATAGTAAATACTTTGCTGTTTTGGAATTGGTAGATGTAAATGCTGGAGAAACATATTATAATTCTAATTCTTTAACCTGTCTCTTCTTCTTCAGCTGCAGAACATTATTGAGGCTTGTTAAAACCTGGAAGAATTTTGTGAGAAGAGACAAAGAAAAAAAATGAAAAGGGAATATTATATGAAGGGACTAAAGATCAAAATTGTTAAAAGTAAAAGGAGGTAATATAAATGCAATAATTATAATAATGCAATTCATCAAGGTTAAAATAGGTATGTTATTATCATTGGTAACAACTTTTACTGACATCAGGACTGAAATTATGAGGTTTTATGGATCTGTTGTATATAGATAAGAGATGGGATAAGGAAGACATTATTATTTGATGTATTTTAAAAGATGGTGATAAGTTACTAAAATTGTTTATTTGTTGTGATGAGAAGTCACTATTATATATGTTCTTTTTCTTTTCTGTATTTTTATTTTTACTTTCTCTTCTATTTTCCTTTCCATTTGTTTTTTTGTTTTCTGTTTTGTCTTTATTTTTAGTTTGAAATTAGTTTTTATTGTTGTAAATTAGGATCTTTAATAAAATTACTATGAAAGAGGATGAATTATAGGTGGCAACTAAAGTAACCCAGATTCAAGTTCCAGATACCCTGGTTAGAATGTAACTCCGGCTCAAGATTGACTTAGCCTCCCATCCTTCCAAGATCAGTAAAATGTGGATCCAGATTGTTGGGGCTCAATATGCTGACATTGTAAACCACCTAGAGAGTGCTGCTAGCAAAATGGGATGGAATGTAAGTCTAAGTGCTGCTATTGCTGGAAAACACCACAACCTGAAATAGACCCAACAAGGTCCTGTCATGATGCCATTCAGTCAATGACTCTTGAAAATATTATTAATTTACACAGCAAATATACCCTGTTCATACAATCATAGATACTTCCATATTCAACAGATGTGCCCATTTAAAAAAGACTCTTTTTTAATATCTAAACTTCCATTGTTGTTAAGTTATTGCTTGCAACCCACATTAGTTTCAGTATGATTACACTTGAAGAAGACTGTTGAGGATTGAATTCTTTATTCCTGAAATGAAATTTTGGAACTGAGGACTATAAAATCAAACTTTCAGTCTGACTTTACGAAGAGACTTTTCATAATTTACCAGATGTCTTGTTGTTCTTTAGGGGTTAGAGGGGCAAGAACTGTTTTAGTAGAAAAGCCAAATATTCTGCATTCTGGCCAGTTCTTAGGCCCCGCTTTTAAAGGAACCAAGATTAAATGCAGTTGGCTACTTTTTGAAGCAGAGAAATTATTGAACTCTGCAGTATTTTAAATACACAACTGTGTGGTGAATGCTTTCAAAACGTGAATGGAAACTGTGTATTGTTAAAACTAAAGTGCACCATCATTTCATAACTACAAAAATGCAACATTTAATCTTCTCTGGTCCTTGCATTGAGAATTGTATCAGGGTCTATCAAGATTTTATTTAAATTCAATCTACATATCCTAATGTTAATTTTTTGTTAACATCTGTGTATTTGTAAAATCAGATGTAAGAAGCCAAAATCTTTTTAATTATGTTTACAGGAAATTTATCAGTAGTGTTGAACATATTAGATGCTGATACTATCAATAAAGTATTTTATTTGTATGTGAAAAAAATACCTTTCTAAGATTTTTAGTATGCATTTCTTCTTGAAAATTTATGATCATTTACAACGTTACAGGCTTGATAGTTTTAATAGTAACTTAACAAAAACAAAAAAAGATTTGTAGTACTTCACTGACTAATACAGGGGTGTCAAACTCAAGGCCCGGGGGCCAGATCCGGCCCGTGGGGTGATGAAATCTGGGCCACAGGGCCACCCTGGAAATGGCGAAAGACTGGCCTGTGGTGCCTCTGCCAGCAAAAACAGAACTCGGGTGGGCTGCACACAGCCCTCTTGAGCTCTGTTTTCATTGGCAGAGGGTTACTTACAGGAGGCCGTTGCAGCTGAAAACAGAGTTCAGGAGCCTGTTTTCTCTGGCAGAGGGCTTGGGCCACCATAGGCACCCCTGACATGAGTGATGTCGAGCTGACCACACCCACTCTGGCCATGCCCACTCTGGCCCTTCGAGGTAAAATACAATCCTGATGCGGCCTTTAATGAAATGAGTTTGACACCCCTGGACTAATAGATAAGCTACATTGTGTCAGATGCATAAAATAGTAATTTTATTCTCCAACTATATGCTGTTATTACTGTTACTGTTTAGTTGTTAATTGCTTCTGACACATAGTGATCAAATTTACTTATTGTTGTCATTAATTAGTTTTGAAGTGACCTTGAACCAGTCACTCTCTCTCAGTCCAACTCACATCACATGGTTATTATTGTGGGGAAAAAAGGAAGAGATGAGGGTGTTGGATATGTTCTCACCCTGAGTTATTTGTAAAATTAATAAAGACAAGATATTTATTAATTAATTAAATATTATGTCACAGTATCTAATATTTGTTGTAGTATGTAGCCATCCTGTCCTTGACCAGCTTTGTTTTTAATTGTCTATAATTTCTTCATGTTGAACATGATTTTTTCCTCTAAAACTTTAAAAAAAAGGTGGGGGGGGGAAATCAGATATTTTGAAATATTATCCTGATAAAGAAGTCAATAATACTAGTTTTTGCTTTTGTTTATGTTATAAGATGCTTTATGATAGACACCCTAGGGTTAGGATTGAGGTTATAAAATACACACATTTCTGTCTTTCAAAGACAGCAAGATGATTTAACAAATTTCTTTGCGACTTGTTTTCTCTACTGGTATTGATGGCTTGTGCACAGCTTGGTTTGTGAGCATGACCCACTAGAATGATGACTGTGTATTGACTCATCATTGTTAAGCCTTAAAGTGGCCTTGTTACACAATGGCAATGTACACCCTTCATGGCTGTGCTGCATGTATGAAAGAAACATACAAAAAAATGGAACTATTGTTGAATCACATTCAGTACCCCCCTTACAACTAGAATATCTGTAGAGATTTATAAGTAGTAGTCTGCTGCTTGGAATGCAGCTCTGCTATACCAAATATACCAAAGCAATAGACGCAATCTACATAGACTTCTGTAAGATCTTTGATTTAGTGGTACACAACAAACTATTCCTAAAACTAAAATTTTATGGTATCTCTGGACACCTACAAAACTGGATAGAAGCATTCCTGTCAAACAACAAAATTGGGAGCGTCCTATCAAATTCTGTACATATCAACAGTGGTGTCCCCGAAGGCAGTGTTCTGGGACCAACTCTTTTCATACTCCACATAAATGACCTCTGTGATCATATTAAGAGCAACTGCGTTTTCTTCGCTGATGATGTCAAGCTGTTCAACACCACAGACAATATTGCTACCATTCAAAAAGACTTTGACTATGTATCAAAATGGTCAAACAAATGGCAACTTCAAATCTCAACAAATAAATGCTCTGTCTTACATACTGGCAAAAAAAATCAGAAAATAAAATACAAGCTGAATAGTCAAGACCTTGTCAACAGTGGTGTCCCCCAGGCATGTTCTGGGACAAACTCTGCCAAGGACCTTGGAGTCTCATCTCTAATGATCTAAGTGCTAGAGCCCACTGTAACTACAAAGCCGAAAAGGCATTAAGAGTTATTAACCTAATCCTACATAGCTTTTTCTCTCGGTAATATCATACTACTAACGAAAGCATACAAAAAACATTTGCTAGACCAATACTTGAATAACAGCTCATAATATCTGGAACCCACATTACGTATTCTGATATTAACACAGTTGAGAAAGTCCAGAAATATTCACAAGAAGAGTTCTCCACTCCTCTACTCATTGCAGAATACCTTATGCCACCAGACTTGAAATACTAGACCTAAAAAAACCTAGAACTACACTGCCTGGGTACAATCTAAGTATAGTATATAAAATTATACATTGCAATGTCCTCCCTGTCAATGAATACTTCAGCTTCAACCATAACAATACAAGAGCGCACAATAGATACAATTCAAGGTAAACTGCACCAAACTTGATTGCAGGAAATACGACTTCAATAACAGAGTGGTCAATTTCTGGAATACTCTACCTGACTCTGTGGTTTCTTCCCCAAACACTTTAACCTTAGACTATCTACTATTGACCTCACCCGTTCCTAAGAGATCTGTAGGGGGCATGCATAAGCGCACCAAAACGTGCCTACCATCCCTGTCCTATTGTTTCTTTTTTATTTTTATTTCTTTTATTTTTCTTACATGTATCCATTTCATGTATCCATAACTATGTTTATACTTATACCTGTTATCTTATAATTGCTTTACAAAATAAATAAAATAAATAAATAAATAAATAAATAAAATACTTGGCTATTACATATGTGAATGGGACTACCACAAGAGAGAGTTGCATTATGTTAGAAAGAAATGGCCACTCTGAAAAATTCTTTCAGAATAGAAAATTGTGGCACCATTTGTTAACCTCACAAAGATATTTTTCTTCTGTTTCAGATACTATTCACACTGGTGAAAAATTTTGTAAAAGCGTTGTACAAGAAAGGTGATGGTTTTAGTTATTTGAGACAGAAGTCTCTAAGAATAACTGAAGCCAAGATTAAGGAAGGCATTTTTGTTGTTCCACAGATCAAATATGTCACCAATGACAAATGGTTTGAAGATCTGTTAGTGGAGCCAGAGAAAATCATCTGGAAAGCATTCAAGGATGCTGTTTTCAGCATCAGACTACATTTAGCTGATTGACAAATGTCTTTCAGCATACAAAACCATGAAGTAAATATGTCACTTGAAGATTCACTTTCTGCATTGACACTTGGATTACAAAACTCTAAGTGCAGTCAGTGATGAACATGGTGAAAGTTTTCACCAGAACATTGCCATAATGGAAAAATGGTTTCAGAGCAACTGGAATCCATCAATACTGGCTAGTTATTGTTGCAGTGAGATGCAGCAGACACTGGGCACAAATGAAAATCAACAGCAAAACATTTTAGACCTGTTGAACTCCTGTAGCATGTAAATTTAATTGCATATTTATGCAATTAAATATAGAGTTTGAAAGTTTATTTCATATTTCTCAAGATTCTTGCAGGATACGGTCATTCTGAAATTATATTTGTATTCGGTTTGGAGGGGGTTTATTATAATCACCAAATATTTTTCAGGATGCAAAGGTTTTGAAAAATATTGTTGTCCAGTGTTATCTATACCGATCCTATTACCCATACTAGATATAGTATCATAATGCCCATTGAATGAACCTGCTACATGAATTTGAATGGTGAGATGCCCTGATAGACCTGTTCTCATAGCCCCCTTCCTAATAGATCTGGATTTCTTTTTTTTCCCCAGATGCAATTGTTATGAATCACTAATTGCTGGAACTGGCTATATGCATTTTAAAAAGCTGACATATAAATAATTGCCTCTTTTTAATCACAGATAATATGCTATCAGAGATAGTATATTCCACTGTTCATAATCAGATCTTACTGTATTCCATGGCTGAAGTGTGATCCAAAGAGCTTGGTGAAAAGGTGGTCAAGAGTTAGCCTTGAGATCCTGCTACATATGGCATTCTATTCAGAGAGGGAAATTTCAGTTGCAAACATCCCTGAAGGAAATCAAAAGCAGACATATATCTGGAAAGCAAGGTCCCTCTCTCTTCCTCTCATCCTGAAAAGGCCAAATTATTCTAGGCAAGAAGTCCTGATCCTGCCAATTCTTGAAGTCAGACATGCAGATTTGTTTTGCTCCAGCAACCTCAGCAATCACCAGTCTCTTGGACTTCAAATGGCATGGATTCTGGCACATCCTTAGCAAGATACGTGTCCTCTATAAGAGAGCTGATTGCCTCAATCTCTTCCCCAACTTTCATCTGGGATGCCACTTTCTCCTGCACATTCTGAAGAAATATTAACTTTTCTTCAACAGACAGCTTACCAGAGGCAGGCATGATATCAGATAATGTAAATGAAGATGAATTTCAGAAAGATGAGAGCCCTCTGGGACTTGTTTTGCTTTGAATTGACCATCCATATGTTGGGGTGAAAGAAATCTCATCTCAATGCTTCTGTCATGGTACATTTGTGGCTCCATGGTATATAATCTTATCCATGGCCAACTGAATGAAGAGATTCCATTAAAGCCTTCATGGAAAAGCATACAAGGCACTTTACTTTAACTTTACAGTTTGAATGACAAATATATGTGCTTATATTCTGATCATAGCTCAGCCATCTGTTTTGCTCCTCTTCTTTTTCATTTATCTACTCTGTATTTTTCAAATGATACATATATAATTATTAATATACATTTTGCACTGATGCTTAACTTTGACTTCTAAAAAATACAATATAGAAACAATCACATTTCTGCATCAGGGTACTTCAGAAGAAAATGTAATTGTACAAATGTTTGCCAGGATTTTCTGCTGCTGGCTTTAACTTGGTTTAAACAAGATTGTGGTGCAAATTGGTAGGGAAAGAGATATAAAACATCTTTACTTATAGGGGCCAAAAAATACACTCAGAAAGTTCTTTGTGTGCTTCTGAAGGTGCTCCTATTGCTCAAAGTTGCTACTGATTTATTTCAGGTAGAGAAATTCTTGGGTACCACTAGTTCTGTCTGTGGAAATATTATTTTTCATCCTGTGAACTTCTGCATTAAGAGGTAAACACTTGTCAGCACTGTCTCCATTCCTCTCATTGTGACTGGAGAAGCTGGCTCTTCACTGCTCCCCCACCCTTCCTCACATGCCAGGCTATGGTTTGCAAACAGAGTCAATCGGAGTGACGTAAAGGACCAGCAGGTCAGGTCTGTTCTCCACTGGGGATCAGTTTGCATTCCCAGTAGGATGCAGCGTGGCAAAGTTCATATACACAAACTGCTCAGAATACATCTTATGCCCAAATCTCCAAAAGCTTTTCCTCTGAGGAATCTAACCTTTTGAAAGGCTGCCCTTGGAATGTGCAACTGTTCAAATGAGTGGGAAGAATGAAATCATATCAGCATTCAGCATTGTTCACAGGTCCATGTACAAGAGTTGGGATCGTTTTAGTTCTGTATTTCAAAAGGGGGGCTTCGGTTGACTCAGAGAAAAGGCAAGTGCCATAGTCCATTAATGGGTTAATGATTTTAGCATGCTAGGATTTTCTTCTTTTTCTTTTTTTCTTTTTGGAAAAGGCTTATTTAAATGTTTATCAGTTGTGCAAAGTGGAGCAGCACTAGAGAGACACCAGGGAAAACCGATCATTGCCTATGCATGGCAGCGTTGTATGAAGATTAAAATAACATTGAGTATATTCTGTAAATGAAGGAGAGAACTAAAAAAAAGCCTCCAGAGTCCATTATAAATTTTAATAATACATCAAGGTAATGTAACTGAATAACCGATCTCTGAGGGAAGAAACACAACATTTGGCTAATATTACAATTTAAATTATGAAAACAAAAAGTGCTTTTAGTTAATCTTGTCTTTCTGCTTTTATTCTTCAGGCTTTTTAATTTTTTTTTTAATTTTTCCCTGAATCCAAAACACCATGTAAACAAATAAAAGTATGGAGGAAAAATAAACAGTTTGGCATCTCAGTAGATTAATTAATGCGCTTCAGCCTTGGCACCAGTAGGCGAAAATTATGTGCATAAATAATATCACTAATTAAAAAGATGCAGATTAACATGCAAATAATGTTAATGAGGATCTGCAATTCCAGAGTGGATTCGCATAACATCAACAATTTAATGGGTTGGAAGGCTTGTGTTTGCATTACATTAATAAATTTCAAAGACCTTGCATAAAAAAGTTCTGTCAGAGCCTCTGTAGCCCACTTGTGAGTTGTAAATTCTGTGGGCAGTTGCAAACACTCACCGGCAGATGCCCAAGTCATTATCTCAAAGGCTGCTGAGAAGGTGCTGGGTGCCAGTGTCACCAGCTGTTAGGAACCAGGCAATGGGCAGTCAACCCTGCCAATTATTTGTATTATTTGGAGAGGCTTGATATTTATTTAAAATAATTAATATTTAGTGCTCTGCATCTTGATCTGAATGGGGAGCATTTTAAACAAGTAAAGTTGCTTTTTTTTTTGTTGCTGTTCTTTTTCAACATCTCTTCTTAGCCTTTGATGTGTCATGGTTGGGTGAATGCATAATGGAATTGATTAAGCAGACATAATTTCTAACCATAGGCAAAACAATATAAAATGTCTTTCATGATGTAATCTAATGTTGAAATAAAATATGGCTGCATTAAAAACCCAAATTAGTCATAATAACCTGCATTTTATTTTCTGTTTTTTTTATTGTCTGTATGAAAAAAGCCTGCTATTCTAAACAATCAGGATAAATTTCTCAGAGGAGAAAAGGCAAATGTTGGACAAAATTAAACCCATTTCCCACTCCCACCCCAACAATGCCAGGTGGTTCTATTAAAAATATAGAATAGGTTTTGACATAGCCAGATTCATTATATTTTAAAATATTGCAATTCTAAACATATTGTTTCAGAAATGAACTCTGTTGAATGCAAATATTACTTCCAGGCAAAAGGATAGAAGATAGAAACTCAGGCAGTGTCTTTTATAAATCCCACTACTGTTATTATTTTACTAGTCCCATGGGTACATAAGGGTGACCATATCTGATATTTTGAAAGCATGCCAAGAAAGAAAATGGCTGCCTTGTTGAGACTTCAACATTGACAAAATGGCTGCCACAATAATTTACCAGAGGGCAAAATAGTGAATTACTTTTAACTCATGAGAGAATCTCCATCCTCAGTTTATCTGTTGTGACCAGCAAGTCCTCACTCTGGTCCACTGTTTATGCAGGAGCTGGAGAAGCCCCTGATTGGCTGGACCATTTGACAGCTCTGTATAAAAGGAGCTGTCAAACGGAATCAGCTGTCTCTCTCTCTCTCAGCTGCTGCCACTAGCCGCGGCTAGCTGCAGCTGAGTTACAAGTTAGCAATAAAGCCTGTTAAGCTTTATTTTGCCTCCGCCTCTCCTTCTAAGCATGCCAAACACAAAACTGGCGATGAGGATGCGATGCTGATGAACTGAGGTAATTCTTGAGGCAAAGAGAGATAGTACCACACTGCTGAAGTCACGACAAAAAAAGCTGTCACTAAGAGCTGTCACTAGAGCAGTCACTATTGAGTGAAGATAAGACAGCGCCACCAAATTTTCCACTTTTTCGGCCAACCTCAGAGATGTGGACATCATATGTCAATAGGTTCAAATGCGTCATGGACACCATGAACCTATCTGACATCCCTCCTAAGAGGAAGAAAGCCTATTTCCTAGTTTCTGTGGGCCCGCACTACTGGCTCCTCAGATGGTCAAGGCTGCTCCCTGGGAAGAACTACAAGAAGGGCTCGGTAACCACTATGCCCTGAAGCCATCGTGTATCACCTGCTGCCATGCATTCAGAAGAAGAAGCCAAGCAGAAGGCGAGTCCATAAATGAATACATGGTGGCTCTTTGTTCAGCCACCCTGCAAATGATCTTCCGAGATCATTTAGATGATATGCTGCCAGCTTGTCTGTGGGGTGAGAGACCTTCGACTACAATGACAGCTGCTGGCTCAAGGTGACCTCAGCTTGAAGCAAGCCATTGAAGAAGCTCAAGCCGCTGAACTATCCAACTTATCCACAGCCAAAATACAAAAACCAAGCAGTCTTACCAGGGTAAAACCCAGTGCTGTGGTCCACTAAGAAGACACCTACTGTGAAGATGATGACTTCAAAGAGGAAGAAGCAATCAATCACCTCTGAGCACCCCAGCCAATGCAGAGAAAAAGTTTTCCTGATGACAGGAAAGAACTTATACCACAGCTGATTTGCCTCAGCTGTGGAGGAAACCATCTGAGAGCCACTTGCCGTTTTCAAAATGCTGTCTGCCTAAAGTGCCAAAAGAAAGGCCACATAGCTAGAATTTGCCAGGCACCTAGAAATACAATCCTGCCATGTCGACATTTCAATCAACCAAAAAACCTCAAATACAAAGAGGAATGCTATGCCATCAACAAAGCATTCCCAAGAGCTGAGTCACTGACTTATTATTTCAATGTTAATAAAATTAATGTTGATCTTCTCTTAGAAGGCAGCCCCTGTCAGATGGAGGTAGACACTGGATCATCTCTGTCACTTATCTCTTGAAAGACACTACAGAATCTGCTACCAGACTTCCACAAGAATCAACTGACCCCCTGCAATCTGACCCTGAGAGACTACCAAGGACAATCCATTCCAGTCCTTAGAACAGGCAAGTTCCATATTCAATACAACAATTTTCAGGTTCACCTTCCACTAGTTATTGTAACTGGGAACTTACCTAGCTTACGGGGATTGAACTGGTTTCATTCCCTGGGCCTCCAAGTAACTGGAGTAAATGCAGTTACCCCCACAACTTGCAGCAACTTCTTGCTGACTATTCAGAAGTTTTCAATTACAAACTGGGCTGCTACAATGACACTCCTATTTCCTTTAACCTGGACCCTAATGTTGCTCCAAAACACCTCAAACCATGCAGAGTGCCATTGGCATTACATGCTAAAGTGCATGCCCAGCTTGACAAATTGATTTCACAAGGGGTCTTAGAGCCAATTAACTTTGCTAAATGGGAAACTCCCATTGTAATACTTTGAAAAGAGATGGCTCCATAAGAATTTGTTCTGACTACAAGTCCACGATAAACAAGGGTCTCCAACCAAATGCTTATCCTATGCCTATCATACAGCACCTGCTCCATTCCCTGGGAAAAAGCTCCATTTTTACTAAGCTGGATATGACTCAAGCATTCTAGAAATTCCCAGTGGACAATGAGACAGCAGAGGCCCAAACAATCATTACTCATAGGGGCGCTTTCAAAAGTAAGTGTTTACAATTCGGTGTCAGCGTTGCCTTGCTTATTCCAATCCATTATGGAATGTTTGCTATACAATATCAAGGGTGTCATCCCATACTTCAATGACATCCTCATTGCTGCTGACAACCCACAGGAACATTTGGAAAGACTACAAAAAGTTCTCCAGTGTTTTAAACAGGCTGGGCTAAAATTAAACAGGAAAAAATGCATCTTCGCAGTTTCACAGATAGATTTCCTTGGATATCATATTGACCACAAGGGAATTCACCCTGTAGAATCCAAAGTACAGGCCATCCAGGAGGCCCCGGTCCCTCATAACAAGACTGAGTTACAAGCCTTTTTAGGACTATTTAACTTCTACAGCTCTTTCTTGTCCCACAAGGCCACTGTGGCAGAACCATTGCACAGACTATTAGATTCTAAGACACAGTGGCACTGGGGATCCAAGGAAAGGCATCCTTCTCTGCAGTAAAATCCCTCCTCACTTCAATCAAGGTACTCATTCAGTTTAGCAATGATCTCCCCCTTATCCTAGTTTGCGATGCATCCCTTATGGCAGGGGTCCCCAACTACTGGGCCCTGGACCAGTACCAGTCCATGGAACATATTGTACCGGGCCGCAAAGAATGAATAATCATGATTAAAATATATATAAAAATATGGTTTTGCCCTTTACTGTTGGGGAATAATTGATTTTGCCGGTCCTTGAAAAAGGAACTGCGTGAAACTGGTCCCTGGTACAAAAAAGGTTGGGGACCACTGCCTTATGGGATTGGGGCAGTCCTCGGTCACAAATTGCCAAATGACCAGGAAGCCGCTATAGCTTATTTCTCTAGGACACTCTCCAAGTCTGAGCACATCTACAGCCAAATAGATAAAGAGGCATTGGCTGCGGTGGCCTCAGTCAAAAGGTTCCATGAATACCTCTATGGACACCAGTTTGAGCTCATCACAGACCACCAACCTTTGTTAGGCATCCTGGCAGGGGACAAGCCCAGCCCACAAATCCTCTCCCCAAGAATGACCTGATGGACAATTTTCCTAGCCACTTACAGCTATAAGTTGACCTACAGGCCTGGCAAAGATGTAGCTCATGCTGATGCCCTAAGCAGGTGCCCTTTACCCCTCTGGTTGTTGATCCTGCCCCTTCAGCCTCTGTGTTCCTGCTGGAAGATCTGCATTTTCCTCTTACAGCAGATGACATCACCCAGGCCTCTGCCAGAGATGTACAACTGTCTAAAGTCATGGACTGGGTGTAAAGGGGGTGGCCCAGGGAAACTACCACAGTGGATTTCCACCCTTTCAAAGCACGCCAGACTGAACTGAGCATGCTAAAAGGGTGTTTACTGGGGGGTCCCCAAGTAATTATTCCCAAACTACTAAGACCATGTATTATTGAAGTTCTGCATGAGGGTCATCCAGGAATCAACAAAGTGAAGGCTCTCTGGCCAGGAGCTATATGTGGTGCCAGGCCTGGATGAGGAAGTTACCAATAAAGTTCAGAATTGCTCCATCTGCCAGCTGTCCAGGCCTGCCCCACCAGCTGCCTCTTCTGGGAAGTGGGAAGATACCAAAATACCATGGTCGAGAGTACATGTGGACCTGGCAGGCCCTCTGCAAGGGAAAAACTTCTTGATTGTAGTAGATTCGTTCTCAAAGTGAGTAGTTGGTTCTCCTCCAATCAAACACTTCAGATGCTGTAAGCAGAGCTTTAGACAAAATTTTCACTTCCCATGGATACCCTGACACTCTGGTTTCAGATAATGGGCCCCAATTCACCTCATCCCCTTTTGAATTTTTCCTGGCCCAAAGAAGAATAAGACATGGCCTAGTTTCCCCATTTCATCCAGCCTCCAATGGCCTCTCAGAACTAGCTGTAAGATCTGCAAAAGACTCCCTGGGAAGATGATGGAAGGGGACTGGTCTACCAGGGTACCCCGGTACCTACTTACCCAACACACCACCCGAGCGCAGCCACCAACCTCTCCCCTGCCAAACTATTAATAGGAAGGAGACTCCAGACAACCCTAGACAGGCTGCACCCTAATTATGCTCCCAAGGCACCCCTCAACTCATCCAGCAAGATAAGGGAATTTAGGCCTTGGGACCCAGTCTACTCCCCAAATTAGGCTGGGAATCCCTTATGGTTGCCTGGGTGGGTTGAGCAGAAAACAGGCCCCATATCATACAGGGTAAGGTTGACAGATGGACAAGTATGGTGCCGACATGTGGACCAGCTAAGAAGTCATTGGAGTGTCCCAACAGGTCCAGCCCAGAGGGAAACTGAGGCCATGGACTCCGAATGAGGCAATACCGAGACCCCTATCTGACCAGCTCCTGACCAGCAATCTCTCGTGGAGGACTTACCTGGGGAAACCACGACACCAATCAGAGACCGCTCACTGGTGTTTGGAGAGGTCCCAGTGACACCAGAAGACCTTCCACAGCCAGCCAGGAATGCCCGGAGAAGAGAGCCGACCCCACCCTGAGGCAGACCCCAGTCTGGCAACAGGTCCTCCCACATCGCAGCCAATGGCAGAACTAAGGTGTTCAGAGTGAGTGAGGTGTCATCCTGCCCATCTGAACAATTATGCTTGCACAGAGCCAGGGGGGAGAAATGTTGTGACCAGCAAGTCCTCACTCTGGTCCACTGTTTAAGTGGGAGCCGGAGAAGCCCCTGATTGGCTGGATAAAAGGAGCTCCATATAAAAGGAGCTGTCAAATGGAATCAGCTGTCTCTCTCTCTCTCAGCGGCTGCTGTGAACAGCCAAGTTACAAGTTAGCAATAAAGCCTATTAAGCTTTATATTGCATCTGCCTCTTCTTCTAAGTGTGCCAAACACAAAATTATCATTATCTTTTTTTACTGGTATGTGATAGCATTTATAAATAAAATTCTGGTATAGCAATGAAATTTAGGCTGCCAAGAAACAAATGCCCATTAGAGTCTGTATCTATATTTTGGATCTCTCTGCTGCCATTTAATGGTTCTCCAGAGTTTTGCAGCTCAGATTTGACAACTGAAACAATAAACTACTCATCATTTTTATTTTCTAAGATTAATCTGGAAAATACAACAGATAAATATGGAGGCAGGTTCTTTACTTTGAGATATGCTGGGTTCTTTTTTAATTTTAATTTTGGTTATGGTTTTTCATACCCAGGTAAATTTATTCTTCTCTCTGATGGCTTTTCTGCCTGCAGTAGATAACTGTTAGCATTTTCAAAGGTAGAAGAACTATAAAAGCACAGGTACATTCTAAAGGAGCAAGTTAGTAAGAAGGATTAATGCAGAATGAAAAGAAAGGTAAGGTAAAGGTAAATATCTCCTTCCACTGGATAAAATATAGACAGCAGGCATATGCTAATAAGATCCATGTAGAACTAAAAGCTGAAGCCAAAGGGACAAATCGCAATTGGAAGGAAAGATTTGTCCCAAAGTTGGCACTTCAGATCAACAAGAATATGCTTTGGATGTGAGCCTTCACCACAGAAATATGTGGGTATTGATCACAAGGCCTGTGTATTTTAATTGTCTGCCATATGGGCTGATAATCAAGGGATAAAGGAAAACACACTTTTCAGTCAAAAATACCTAAAAAAATAAACAAACCCATATGCAAGTAAGAGAAGTAAAACTACAGAGGAAAAAATACCCCATACTTTAATGGGAAAGTGAAAGGCAGAGGATTTTTTGAGGAAAATAAGTCCACATATATTTTAATCAGATATATTATTTTTCTTCAGATTATAATGAGAGAAAAGAGGGGTGGTAGCTCAAAGACTTATCGAAACAGAAATGGCAGGGCATTATTAAGATAGGAGTAGATGCAGAGTCACAGAGTTATATCAGTCAGACCTTGACCACAATTATCATGAGATAAGGTAAGGAGATTGTGGAAAAAACACAGTCAAGACAAATAGATATACAGTAGCACTAAACTGATATCTTATACAAAAAGGATTGAGTTAACCAAGTTCTGAAGAGATCAAGCCTAAACAGAGGCTATCTTATTTTATGATGTTATACTCCAAAATATGTACACTGCTCAAAAAAAATAAAGGGAACACAAAAATAAGACATCCTAAATCTGAATGAATGAAATATTTTTATTAAATACTTTGTTCA
>BHFT01057354.1:0-10613 GCA_004320025.1 Laticauda laticaudata
GTAAGGGGGTGGTTGGAGAAAACCGCCGTATGGCATCTTGGCCAACACGGTTCCATGGTATTTCACCACCATGGCCAGCATCACCAGCCAGAACGTGAGGTGATCGTAGAAGCTTGCTGCATCCTGCATTATTCTCAGTGCGCACCGCTACCAGTCTTTGCCACGAAAGGCTCGTGGACCATCCAACAAGGGCAATGGGCATGGAGCCTGACGGGAATGGAGGCAAGGGCAAAACCTGATGAACTCAGAATGTGCAAGCCCCAACAGAGCTGTTACGCATTTAGACTCAACTCTGATTTACCATGGAGTGCAAAGACAGGTGTTGTGTGTTTCAGCCATGTTCATCACACTGATGAGATTGGGCAATGTTTTGAACAAGGATTTAATTAAAGGTTGTTTTTTGTTGACTCGTTGAAAGATGGGAATGATACATGTATTATTTGATAATAAAGCCATTGTCTGGGAGGTGGACATACAGTCCCATATGCTTGTCACTGGAGTTTAATCTGATCCCACAGCTATTACGCCGCTCCAAAGGTATCCCTGCTCATTCCACAAGGTATCCCTGCCATCCCACTGCTAATCGTTAACCCATCAAGATTTTTTACAGGGTATTCCCTGCATACCCACAGTATTACCTACCAAAGGTCATAATCCTCCCACCCCTTGCTATCTTAACACACCCCACAAGATTGCAAGGCTTTAAACCATTTCTTGTAAAAGTTCACCTAGGACTTTTATTCCAAAATAACGAATGAAGCAAAGTCTGTGAATTCAAAGATAGACATTTATTAACAACAAGCTGTAAAAGATATCAAAAAGAGACCCAAGTCATTTTGCCAAATAAAGTTTTTGTAGATTTTACCCAGGTATTGGCACTTCTCTTGGTTCTTGGAGGTGTGCCAGTCTCAGGTTCTTCCAGGTGCTGTTGAGGTGGCTGGTGCTTGGAGTCGGTCTGTCTGAAGCCCACTGGAGGTGCTTGGCCCGATCGAGGAAATAGGGGACGGTATTGTGAGAAAGCTCTCGGACAGCTGGCTCAGACCCGTGTGGGTGAGAGATCCTTCCTCCATGCCATGGGAGGTTGTCAGCCCAGTACCGATGACAGAGTGTACTCGGGCTTGCTGTGGGTGTGGAGGAAGGAGCGTGTTAGTGGGCTGTCTTGGTCTCTTGCAGGCTGGGTGAGGACTGGATTTGGTGGCAAGTCGGTGGTGTTTGCGGTGGCAATCAGTGTTGTGGGTTGGCATCGGTGGCATCGGTGGCTCGAGTGTCGGGGTGGCATTCGGTTGGATTGGGTGGCATCGCAGGGTCGTGGTGGCATCACTGGCATCAGTGGAACCGGTCGGCACAATGTGGCCGTCCGATGACTCTGTTGCTGGATGGAAGGTGGTCATGCCTGTGCGCGGCACTCCTGGTGCCATAAGCCCTGGTAGGTGAGGGCCTGTGGAAGCCTTGAATAGGGAGGGACATCACTGGGGTGGAGGAGCAGACTGGACTGGGTGGGGCAGCAGTTTTCTTGGTTAGAGGGTTGTGATAAGCGACTCATGGTGAATTGCGGTTCCTTCACACTAGACGTACTGGGTTCCGCCGATGTCAATGGGTCTGGTTGACATAGGTGAGGGAAGGGCTTGTGGTTGGGGCATGAGGAGTCGGTGTGACCAGCTGAGAGGAAGATCTATGCTGCTCGGCCGGTGATCCTGATCTCAGAGGACAGTGTTCGGCCTTGTCACCTCCGGTCTGGCTCTGGACTTTCCGTGACGAGGTGGGAGATGCGGTGGATGTGGGTAGGCGCTGTGAGTGCGAGTGCACGTCTCTCTTTCCACTGACCAGGGAGTCAGTCCAACCAGGTGCTCACCATGGTTAAACAGGCCTGTCCGGGCTTTCTCCGCGATGGCCGCTCCACAGAAACCGTGCCTGGAAAGGACCAGGCAACTGACTCTCGACCGGAAAGAGGATGGATCTCAGCAGAGCGATGCCGGAGAAGAGGGTAGTGAGAGGGGCTCGCTTGGATGCTCCTCAGGTGGTGGATCTCAACCCTCCATGACTGGCACTGGCCATGAATAGGTTCCTCTCGGTCCGTCAGTTAACCGTGGCCGGCCAGATTTCTTAGGTGCGCATTGCCGTACCAGTGTCGCATGTGCTTCCACAGCTGAGGAGACTTTCCGAGTGTAGCCCAGACTCTCTGCCTTCTCTCTCCAAGACGCATGTATCCCTTGTGTCTCCCTGTAGAGACAGGTGGTCCTTCCGCATACACGCATTATGCAATAATTCTCTTCAGCCCACTCAAGCACTCATCCTCATATTCTCCTCAATGGTATTTGCCTCCTCTCCCGTTTCCCTGCAATATGCCTCTTCTCCTTTGGCAGGACAGATGGCCCTCATCAGAGGGTTCCCAGGATAGTAGGGGTGCCTCCACACAGCAGCGACAGCAGAGCACCAGCAGGCATCATCATCATCATATCATCACAGCAGGATCAATATAATCATCAGCAGCGCAGGCAGCACCCAGCCACCAGCAGAGACCAGGCATCAGCGAGCAGAGAGAGAAGCACCAGCTGAGTGCCGCAAAAGAGCCTAGGAGCACGAGCAGGACAAGCGAGCCAGACGAGCAGACGAGCAAGACTCAGGAGTACGAAGCAGGACGAGCAGGACAGCAGGGACGTGGAGCGCTGCAGCAGTCTACGCACAGCAGAAGCACACTGCCGGAGCGTGTGTGTGTGCTCCAGAGAAGCACGAGCCAAGCAAGGCACTCACAAAAAACCGCCAGGGGGGGGGGCCAAAGGCCCTTCAAGCCCAAATAAAGGAGGAAGTTTTAGGGGGCAACGGAGGCAGGAAAAGGGGGGGGCGCCAAAAACCACCCGCAATCACCCGCCAGAAGCAAAGCATCATCGCTCTCCAGAAGCAGAAAGCAGCACAAGCCCCAGCAGAAGCAGAGTCGGAGACAGGCGCCGGGAGGGTGGCCCTGTCCCTCTGAAGGACTGGTGGCATAGTTGCTGCTTTTCTCTTCTTCCCAGGTTGTGTGGTTGCTGGCTGCAGGGAGGCTGGCAGGGAGGCGGGCAGCACCGGGCTGCAGGATAGGCTGGCACAAGGCTGGAAGCAAGCCTGGCAGGCAGGCAAGGCACAGGCTGGCCAGGGAAGGCTGGCAGGAAGGCTGGCAGCAGGCATCGCACCAAGGCTGAGGCCAGGCACCAAGGCTGGCAGGCAGATTGGCTCGGCAGGGAGGCTGGAAGGCCAGGCTGGGCAGCAGGCCTTGGCAGGCAGCAGGACAGCAAGGCTGGCAGGGAGGCAGGCTTGCAGCAAGGCTTGCAGGTAGGCATAAGGCAAGGGCAGGCAACGGCAGTCATCCGTCCGCGCAGGGTCTTTCTCCTGAATGGTGACCTGCGTTCCGGACTGTTCCCTTTGATGCTGTGGGGCTGTACGCATAGCATTCCCACATAGCGCATTAACGCAAGGCATCCATTAGGCTTTCGCTGTGCATCGCGAGGCTACCGCTCTGCATCGTTCATCGGCTGTGTGAATCGCTGTGGCATCGGCTTCATCATTCGTGTCCGCTTTGTTGCGCCCCGGAAGACCTGACGGGCATGTGCACATCCACTCTCAATCCGCTTCCATCGCTGGGTTTCGTGGAGATCGGCTTTCCCATCGCTTCTTGCATCTCCAGTCCATTCTTTCCGTGTTATCCGCTCTGGTTCATAGCAAATTTTTGCCCTTTTGGAGCAAGATAACAACGGATGGGAAACATTTTCTCGTCCTTGTGTCCTTTTAGTAAACATTTTGATCCGTTTGGCAGTGTTGACAGGGCCTTTTAATTGGAAGTTTTCATATCATCTGAACTATTGGGGGTGGGAACACTTCCATCACTTTGTATATGTGATTTACGCGCCTAATTTCTCAGATTCAAAATTATCTGGTTGCTACCACTTCACTTTCAGTAAAAGATAATTTTTCTCTCAATTAAAGAGTCTAAGTATTTCTTTCTTGGATTTTGAATGGAGCACCGCCTGACACCTGGCTTGGACAAACTGATCTGTCCCAAAGGTGACGTCCAAAATTTCCATGTGCCTTTGCCAGCCCAAGCATCCTGCCCATCAAATCGCAATGGGACCAGCACCTGGCAGTGGTGGCACTCTGGGTAGGTAAGCGGGCATATGTCCCAGGGGTGCACATGTGCACTGCAGCAAAACAGTAGTCTTGGCCTCAGCATGGTAGTCTCCCAGAAATGGCACATCTCCCCATTGTAGCCTGAATATGGAACCTGAGGCAGAGGATAAGGTGACGGGGCAGCATGTGGGTGAAAAGATGGCAAGACCCAGGTCCAAAAGGTGGCCAAGCCTTGCTGTGTCCACCCCGAGGCTGCCCTCCAGCCGAGCACCTTACCTTTGCAGGCAGCCATGTTAAGCAGAGCAGGCAAGGTGCGGAGATCAGCTGGGCCGTATGGTCTGAGCAAGCGAGCCAGAGAGTATCTGGGCGCAGGAGTGACTGTAATCACCGGCCAAGATGGGCAAGGTGGGAGAGGGCAAGATGGGGTAGGCAGGGCCAGCCAGTGGTGGGATTTGCCAATTCTCTGAACTGCGCAGAATTGTAACAACTGGTTCACCGGAACCAGTCCAAACCAGCAGCAGCCCACTGCTGGGTTTATCTATAACTATGATTTCATTATGGGCAGATCTGGCATATGTTAGTGAGGCCTGGATTGACATAAGGTTAGGGAGGCAGAGAGAGAGAGAGAGAGAGAGAGAGAGAGAGAGAGAGAGAGAGAGAGAGAGAGAGAGAGAGAGAGAGAGAGACATATGCTTTCCTCAGTTTCAAAACAGCTCCATGGTAGAGAAGATAGAGTGGCAATTGTCACACGAGATTTTCCAAGTTACTAGACACACTATTCTGCAGATAAATGTTGCTATTTGTGAGGTTAGGCCTCAGAGACAAGCTATGGGTATTATTGTATGAGCCTCCTTATTCCATAGCCTTCATCCCTATTCCTATTCCCTATTCCAAGGTCATTTAAATTGTTGGTTGTGGAGGACTTCAACTTACCTACTCTAGGGATGGAGGAAATAGATAATGATTTTGTGGTCAGCATGACAACTATAGGCTGCCATAGGTGATTTCAGGTCCATCCCACACAGGCACTTTTATAATTTGCTTGTCTCAAAATAACTGAGACACAATCTGAGGGTGGGCAGCATTTCTAGAAGTCCCTTGTCAAAGTCAGATCACTCTCTACTTCTATAAAATTAAGCAGTGTCACAAGTTTTGGGAAGTCCTTGCATCATTTCCTGCTGGGTCTTGAATAAGAGCTCAACTACAACTCTTGACAAAATTGTTCCTGAGTGTACCTACCTGCCTATCATAGGGAGCTGGTCTGGATCATCGAAGAGCTCTGAGAGAAGAAGCAACAGAATTATTTTGGAATAAAATTAAGAGTGAATGTGACTGAACATGGATAAGAGCTGAAGTTCATGCCCATATATTTTATTGCAACGGCATGACCATTTTTTAAGGTAAAGGAGAGCACACTACTTCCCAAAGCAGCCTGCCATTGGTGAATGTCTCTTACTGTTAGGAAACCATTCCTGATGTCTGACCAAAATCAGTAACTATGCAACTTAAAAAGCCATTGTTTCTTGTTCTGCCTTCCTTCTCACCATTACTATTATTGCCAACATTCCAATGTGACATATTCCATTGATCCACCTGCCCCCAATTTTTCTCTTGCATCCTTCAACTGTCACTGCTGCTCTGTCACCTGTGCCCCAGGACAGCATATCCCACAAGCCTATCTANGTGTGTGAGAGAGAGAGAGAGAGAGAGAGAGAGAGAGAGAGAGGGAGCACATTGCTGCCAGCCCTCAGAGATTGGATCAGATCACACTATCTCTCATGCTCTCTCTGCAGTGGCAGTGGCAGTGGCAGTGGCAATGGTTCAGTGCCTGGCCAGCAGGGCACTTTTCACCCACTCTGCCTTGCTAGCCCAGCTATTGCTGGCACATTTCTTGGCTATGGCGGGCCCTGTGCTGGCTGCCAAGTGGCTGCCCCTGTTGCTGCTGGCTTTGCAGGAGCTCTCTGCCCTCCTGGCAGGCCGTCTTGCCCTCCTGTTCTCAGCCACCCTGCTGGGCCACTGGCCTGCTGGGGCCCCTTTGCAAGCAGCTGCTGGTGGAGCCATGCTGCCTATGCTACCTTGCCTGATTCCTCCTTTGGGCTTCTGAGCACTGGTCTGCATGCCTACTCAGTGCTGCAGGCAATGGACTAACAACTACATTGAGCTCAGTGCTCTTTGGGCCCTGGAGGGCACTGCAACTCTCTTGCCAGCTATGTGTTGTGTCGCTCCAGTGGAAAGTACTGGAGGCTGCTGGGGAGCAGCCAGGGCTGGGCCAGGTGGAAGATAAGGTGGCTGTAGAGCTGCTGCTGGTGAGGCAGACACCAAAGGCAACCAAGGGCAGCCCATGCCTGCCTTGCACAGCTGGTAAGAGAGGTACAGCACCCGCCAGGGCCCAAAGAGTTCTGACTCAGCATAGCTGTATGCCTGGTGCCAGCAGATTGAGGCTGCAAAATCAGTCGTGCTTCTTGGAACCAGTGGCAGGACTGCACCTTCAGATCATTTGTTTCACAGGGGCACATGGGGGCTCCTGCTGCTTTTGCAGCCTAAATTGGCTATGAAAGCAACTGCATGTCTTGGAGCCAGCAACAGGAGCACATCCGCAGAATGTGCTTCTGCTGCTTCACTGAGACAAATGGGGCTCCTGCTTTTGCAGCTGATTGAGACTGCAAAAGCAGATAAGCTTCTTGGAGCTGGTGACAGTAGATCAGCTGTTTTGTGGCCCAAACTGCTGATAAGTCCATTAGGCACGGAGACACAAAGTGCAAGGGCTGTTCGCTCCCGACCTCCATCCTCCTGGTACTACAGGAGAAACTAAGACCTCCCATAAAATAAGTCCTAGTGCCTTTTTGGTGACCCAAAAAATATAAGTCCCAGTCTTATTTTCAGGGAAACACGGGTAATTTGTGGTTGTCCCTAAAGAGGCTCTGAAGTTTCAATATGCCTTATCTGTAGTTAAAATTAGATTAGATCCAGCACTCCAGAGTTCAGCTTCATTGTCTCTGATACAGAGATTAAAATATTTGGAATGTGCTCAAGTCTACATACCTCTCAGGAGCTTACTAATGGGTTGGATTAGTAGGTGTTTAGAGTTCAATTTAATGCAAAAACAAGCAATAGAACATAATCCAGCCAAAGTCTTAAACTTTAAAAGAACTGATTTTAACAAGCTCAGAGAAAGCCTAAGAAAAATTCCATGGATGAAAATCCTACAGGGGAAAACAACTCAAGAAACATGAGAAACTGAAAAATATGATTATAAAAGCCCAGTGTAGTACAATACCAGTGAAAAAAAAAACTAGAAATCTAAGAAGAAACCAGCATGGATTTCACAAAGATCTTGTTAATAAACTGAAAGATAAAAAGGACAAGTACAAAAAATGGAAAGAGGGACACATAACTAAGGCAGAGTATCAGCAGATATTTGATCTTGATGACTATAAATCATCCCAGAGTTGTAAAGGATTTGATAGGTGATATCTAAGAACCATTGTACCATATATTTCAAAAGCTCTGGGAGACCAGGGAATCCCCTGGAGAAGATTGGAAAAGAGCTGATGTGGTTCCCATGTTTAAAAAACGGAAAAAACCCTCCACAGAACCAGCATACTACAGGCCAATCAGCCTAACATTAATACATGAGGAGATACTGGAAAAGATAATAAAAAAACCATCTGTGAATATCTAGAAACAAATAAAGTTATAACTAGAAGTCAGCATGGGTTTGTTAAAAACAGATAATGCCAAACCAATCCTAATACATTCTTTGAGAAAGTGACCAAATTAGTAGACCAGCAAAATGCTGTGGACATGGTATATTTAGACTTCAGCTCGGCATTTAACAAAATAGACCACCACCTACTTCTTGGCAAACTAGAAAAATGTGGGATAAAAAGCATAACCACCAGATGGATTTGTAACTGGCTGACAAACCATATTCAGTGAGTAGTCCTTGATGGTACTACATCTACATAAAGGGAAGTAAGCAGTGGGGTTCTACAAGGTTCTGTCTTAGGCCCAGTTACTCTTCTATATCTTAAAAATTTAGATGAGGGAATTGAAGGGAAACTCATCAAATTTGCAGATGACACTAAGCAGGCAGAAACAGCCAACACTCCAGAAGACAAGCTCAGGATCCAAAAAGATCTTGACAGACTTGAACAATGGGCCCTATACAACAGGGGTGAAATTCAATTTTCTTTCTCTGTGGCTGTGGCTTGGTATAATAGTAATAGCAAGTGGGAGCGATATTTTTACCGATTCAAATTGTCCCTACCACCTCTCCTGAGCCAGACCGAGATGGTTGAATTTCATCCCTGATATACAACAACATGAAATTCAATGAGGAGAAAAGCAAGGTTTTACACTTTGGCAGGAAAAACCAAAGATTACAAGTACAGATTAGGTGAAACCTGGCTCAAAAATAGCAATTGTGAAAGGGACCTTGGTGTCCTAGTGGACAATCACTTAAATTTGAGCCAGTAGTATGCATCAGCTGCCAAAAAAGCTAATAAATCCTTGGTTGTATAAATAGAAGCATAGAATCTAAATCACATGAAATATTAGTACTTAAAGGCTAGGTCACACTGGCCGACGAATGCAAAACGTATGCAAAAAGGACACAGCGGACGAGCAAAATTTGGGGGGTGGCTCCATCCATTGTTATCCACTCTCAAAAGTGCCCCAAATTTGCATAAACAGAACGGAAAACAGCAGAAAGGAACGGACGTGGGTAGTATGTAGCGAGGATGGTAAGCGGATGTTCGTAGGAAGCCTAGTGGATGGAAGCGGATGGAAGCGGATGACACATCCGCAGGGCTTCTTCGGGTAGAATAGCAAATGAAGGCGAGCGGATGCGTAGCGGATGAACACGGATTGGCACACAGCATGCCTATAGGAGTCTTTAGCTCGATTATTTTGCATATATGTCGGATTGTGTTTCTATATATTATGCTGTTTTTTTCTATCTTTGTTTTTCTTGTTTCTATTTTTTTTTTTTGGTTCTTTTTAGTGGTGGTAGGTTTTTTTTTTATTTGATTTTTATTTTTCCGGATGGATAACATCTTTCATATAGTAGACACTATACACAACAGAAATAAGACACTAAACTAGAGAACAGTACAAGAGAAGGACCTCCAGGAGTCATATCTAGTCCCATAACACTGACGTCAGGCAGAGAGAGACCTCGTTCACTCCTTCTCTATAATTAGTTGCGAAGAGGGTGGGTGATGAAAAGTGAGGAGCTCCCACATTTATCCCAGCCTTTTTCCTTGTCTCGTGTGCGTGCTCTGCTGCCTGATGCGTAGTGCATTCTCTACCTCTATGGAGTGATAGAGTGGATATTCCATCGGCGCTACTCTTGGGTCTGCTGTAAATATACGGTAGTTTAAATAATGGTTTTACCAGATAAAAGGTTGTGCGAGTACTAATAGTAAACTTGAGACGCTGCCTTTTAACACCTTATTTCTCTTCGAGGGCACAGATCATGGGAACAGTATCTGCCACCACTTTATCAGCCTCTCGATTCAACGTTGGAGAACACGAGTAAAGGAGAGCCCTCTCGAATAGCGTCACATCTGCACCTACACACGGTACTGTCACCCGTATAGTTTCAGCTTGATTGCTTGCGTGTTTCTGAGATAGGCGGAAAAGATCAGGTGGAGACTCGAGCCGATTGCTTTTGGTCTTTCACGCCTCTGTTCTCACAATGAGAATCCACACCGTCTGGTTCTAGGAAAATATCTTGCAAGCAGTTGTGGATTCGAACTGGGTGGTTCTAAGCTCACTGAAGGTTGCAATAGTGGGGAATATCTGTAGTTCGGTATAGGATGAGGGCTGAAAGTCCCAAAGGTGCCTTTTCAGGAGGCAGCGTGGGACTTTCTTGTTTTTCTGGTGTAAGGAGCATTTCTCGGCTCTCTTATTCCTGCAAGACAGCTGTTCAGCTCTCGATGCTGGCATGGTGCTGGCCGTGACATCGTGAGAGTGATCTATGATACTGTGTTGCCGTCTGCATGGTTCTATTTGCGCGTGAGCTATTGTTTGTAGCAGCGTTATAGTCCGATGTGAGGCCACTTGGTGCGTTCTGCTTCTCGTTGTCCCTGCTTGGTCCTGACGCTGTGGTGGCGAGAATGGGCTATGGAGCCTTGGCGTGGTGTGGGGGTGATACTTTGTTGAATGGTGATCTGTGTCCAGTGTACCTTTAGATACCCGAGTGCTCGCCTTACTGTCGCGCTCGCTGTCTTTGTGCACCCACTTTCAACTCGTGATTCGACTGAGGACATCACAGGGCTGACTAATACGCTCCATATGGTGGCCTCCTAGTGACTGCTATAAAAGTCATGCATCTAGCACTGAGTCCGTGTGCGCAATGGCTATGATAGTTTGTAACTCTCGTCCTGCTCTTCGCATTCTTGGCTTGCATCCAGTGCTTCTTCGTAGTGGAGAGACTTCTTGGGTATTGTGAGAAAGCGCCGACCACTCTCTCTCAAGGAGAAAGAGATCCAAGAAAGCGCCCGTTTGCC
>BHFT01057355.1:0-41894 GCA_004320025.1 Laticauda laticaudata
TCCTCTTCAACCTTGAGTCGATGCTGACTACAAGCTTTCTGTCACAGTCCGAATCGCCTTCACGCGCAACGAGCTCTCTTCAGATGCCAGGTTTACAACACCAGTCCCTCAAGGAAGGAGGCTGCGAACGCAACCTAATCATGAGGCTTTCCAAGACTCAGACCCTGCCCAACGACACACAAGAGTACCTACTTCATCAGTGAGGGATGACGCCTTTCTCCCGTCAGAACACCTACTCATGAAAGCCAGACACTTCCAGATGCCTCAACCGTGGCAGAGAGAACTTTTCACCTACCGAGGCATGTCCAGGGCAAGGCGGGTGGTGGAGAACGCCATTGGCATTTCTTGGCCGAACAGGTTGCAGGTTACTTGCTCTCCACACTGCGCATTCGCCCAGAGACCATGAGGAGGGATCGTGGAAGGCTTGCTGCACTGCACAATCCATGCCACCCGCACACCGGTGTGCAGAACAGGCTCGTGGATCCTCACAAGGCAATGGGACATGAGCCGGGCAATGGAGGCAGGCGAGCCGATAACACAGATAGATGCAAGCCCCGAACAGAGCTTCACGTGAAGGGAAGAAGCGACGGCAACTCCCTAGACAGCGTGCAACTCCCAGCTGGGCAGTGGAGTGAAGGACACGATGGAAGATATAAGGATGCTCTTCAGCATTCCTCATCACACGAAAGAGAATGGAGGCCATGTAGTGATGGCCTTACCAATAACGAGCAATTTAATAAAAGTGGTTTTTTGAAAGTTGGAAAATGATACAGTATTTTAAAAAAGGCCGTACAGGTGTGGCACCTGGGAGAGTGAACCAACAGCACTATGCTTGCATGGAGGTTATCTATCACAGCTATTACCATCCCAAAGGACGACCGCCAATCACCACAGCTTTACACCATCCCAAAGTATCCTGACCACCACCTATCCTTATCCCATTACTCACAAGTATCAAAGGCTTACCAGTACCTAAAAGTTCCACCAAGACTTTTATTATAAATAATGAAGACAGTGTTGAAGCAAGAATAATCTTTATTATACAAGCTAAAAGAAAAATCACCAAGTAAAAGTGGTCCCAAGCAAAAATAGAAGTAACAGGTAGTACCCATTCTGGCAACTCTTCTGGTATCTGCGTTGCGTCAACCAGTTCTGCAACTGAAGTGTCCAGGATGCGAGAGGTGGCCTGCTGGAGAGTGCTGGATCTGAAGCGGCGCCACGGGGTGCCTGGCCCGAGAGGAACACAGGGGACGTGTCGTGTGAGAAGGCTCAAGACAGTGACTCAGCCCGTGATGTTGAGAGCCCTCCTCTCCAGGACATGGGGTGTCAGCCCCAATACTCGAGACGAGATTCTGAGGCCGGGCTTAGGCTTGAGAGGAAGAGCAGTGTAAAGTGAGGCTGTCTGTCTGCAGCTGGGTAGGACTCGGCAATCGCCTGCGCATCGGGTGGGCGTGGCACGGTTGCACGTCGCCATCCGAATTACCTGTTCCCGGACTGGGGAAGGCTGCTGTGTCTAGACTCCTGGTTACCGTAGCCTGTAGGGAGGGCTGTGGAAAGCCTGGAAAGGCATGACCATCACCTGGGGGAGGACGCCTGGACGGGTGGAGCAGGTCATATTGGGCTAGAGGGTTTGAAAAATCGGTGTATGTCCTTCACCACCTGTACTGGGTCCTCGAACATATTCATGAGGGTCTGTTGACAGTAGGTGAGGAGGCTTGCCGTTGCGCATGGGGTGTCAGTGGTGTACCAGCTGAGAGAGGAAGATCTAAACGCTGCTCCTGATGAGTGTCCTGTATCGCCGTCCACAAGACGATGTGGCTCGCACCCTTGGTCTCCACCGCCTTTCGGAGGGGAGGTTGGAGAGTGAGGTAGATAGCGGGCTTGGGCTGTGCGAAGTGCCGTCTCCTTTCTCCCACTGCCGTCAAGGTCCTCCACACGCGCTCACACCACGGGTAGACAGCTGTCGGGGGGTCTCCGCAGGCAGCGCTCCCACAGAAAACCTTCCTGGACACAGAGAGCTGACTCTGGACCAGAAGAGACTGGCCTCTCTGCGGACCTGCCTGAGAGAGAGGGTTTGAAGGGCCTCCTCCTCTGAGCCGATCTCACCTCCACGAAGCTGCACTTTGGCCATCACCGTAGGCTCTTCCGGCCTCAGCTTATCGACCGTAGGCCTGGCCAGAATTCTTGTGGTGGCCATATCCACGTTCACCGGTGCATGTGTCACACAGCCGAGGAGCACCTCTGACGATTGACCACAGCCTCCACCTTCTACATGCCCACAGCCTGCTTCCTCTGATGGTCTCAATAGAGCCCGATGTCCCTCCGCCAACAAGTATTCAATCTCCTCGAGCCCACTCCAGACCTCCTATCCTATTATTCCTCTTCTGTGTGTATGCTCCTCTCCCGTTTCACAGTCTGCCCTCTTCTCCTTGCAGGCCATATGGGCCCCAGTTCAGAGGGCCAGGTTGTAGGGGCTGCTCCTCCACAACACTCACCACAGCAGCAGCAGACACACAAGTACAGCAAAAGCAGACACACCAGCAGTACCAGCACCAGCAGACCAGAGCAGCAGGACACCAGGCACACCAAGCACAGCAGGACACCAGGAGCAGTTGCAGCAGAAGTACTAGCACCGACGGACCAGGCCACCAGCAGGACAGGCAAAGCACAGCAGACCCACAGACCAGAGCAGTGCCAGACAGAAGTTAAACACCAGCCAGGAATCAGACAGCCCCAGCAAGTAAAGCACCAAGCCAGATAGCACCACACAGAAGCAGCATCAGCAGAGTAAGCACCAGCAAAGACCACCCCAAAAGCAGCGATCAGCAAAGCCACCCCATCCAGAACAGAATCAGCAGAACCCCAGGCACAGAAGATCGAGCCCCAGGCAGCAAGAAGCCCCAGCCGAAGCAGAGTCCAGGGCAAGGGGGTGGAGGGTGGCCCTCCCTGCTGCCAGGCTGGCAGCAGATGGCAGAGGCTTCGTTTCTTCCCAGGTTTTTGGGTGCTTGGCTGGCTGGCGGCTCGCAAGCGTGTGGAAGCAGTCTTTCCTTCTGAATAAGGTGACCATGCTTGCGATGCTTCCCTTTATATCCGGGGGCTAGACGCAGACTGCATCCTCCCCACATGCGCAATATGCTAGGCATCGCTTCATCGCTCTGCATCCGCCTTGCATCCACTCTTTCGTCCGCATCCGATTTGCGTACTTCCCCCAGAAGCTTGCGGATGTGCCATCCGCTCCCATCCGCTTCCATCCGCTAGGCTTCCATGGAGCATCCGCTTTCCATCCGCCCTACGGCCTCCCCCCATCCGTTCCTTTCCGTGTTGTCCGCTCTGGTTATGCCAATTCGGGGCACTTTTGAGAGCGGATAACAACGGATGGAACATCTTGCTCATCCGCTGTGTCCTTTTTACAAATGTTTTGCATCCGTTGGCCAGTGTGACAGGGCCTTAAGGTCCACAGGACATGGGTAGGATTTTGGAAGATAGGTGCTTAACTTTCCTACTAGTATAGATCAGTGGTCTTTTATAGGTACTACCTCTTATACCAATACATTTTACAATTATTTATATTGAATATATTCAAAGCAAAAGTTGGCTGAGTCAAAAAGAGTTAATCTGTCGAAATCTGTGGGGAATCAGCTAAAAATGCAGAATTCGTATCTGGCAAGTAATACATTCTGAATGCAAACTGAAGATTTGATTTCTGCTATTGTCTAAGCTTAGGTAGTGAAATATTGATAGAGCTGGCTATGTCATCTCTGTAGTTCTAGATTTTTCATTTATTTTTGTTAGGTTTTTACCATAACTATAATCACATCCAATCCTGGTGGACAGTACACGTAGTCATCAATTTAATAATCATTATTGAGTGACCATTTCAAGTTAAAACGGCATGAAAAACAGTGACTTATGACTGATTTTCACACTGACATTGGCAGCATTCCTCATGGTCACATAATTTGGGCACTTGGCAAATGGCATATATTTATGGTGTCATGTGATCATCATTTCTAATCTTCCCAGCCACCTCTGACTAGGAAAGACAATGGAGGAATCCAGATTTGCTTAATGATTATATGATCCACTTAAAATTGCAATGATTTGCTTAATAAATGTGGCAAAAAAGGTCATAGAATGGGGCAAAATTCACTTAACACCTGCCTTGATTATCAATGGAGATTTTGGGCTCAATTGTAATTGTAAATCGAGGACTGCCTGTGTATCTGAATCTAAAAGTTATATACAGGGGTGGGATTCTACTGATTCGGATCAGCTGTCTCCAAACTGGTTGTTATACTGGTGGAATCCCACTCCTGGTTATATAAAAGGAAACTATCTGAGTTGAAAAAACATATTCAGTTTCCAATTCTAGTTGTTGAAATAAATCTGTCTAAACAATTGTGTGAATCAGCTTAGAAAAAACATTCCCCCCTTCTCTCTCTTTTTTTTAATTTTCTAAATTCATTTGGAAGTTTATCTTGTAGAATTTCTAAAATTAGTGTTGCAGCCCAATCTTGAGGCAATTGCATAATTTTATTTTTTTGCCCTGCGATTTAATCTGTATATACATGTGTTTAGACTGAGTGGTAACCCATTTGCCTTTAGCAAAGGCAGTTACTGTAATTGTGTATGGGCTGATTGTAATTTATTCTCTGGATCTTGGATATGTGAATGTTTGAGTTGTATTTTGTATGGTATATATTTTACTTTTCTTTTATCCCCACATAGAGGAAGAATTGAATGCTGCTTAGAATCAGTTTTGATTAGACCACATGCTATAAACATTGTAAAAATATATAAAATTGAAAATGCACAGATAAAGAGAAAAAAAGTAGAACTGAAAACGACAATGAATTTGAATACCTAACAATCTGGAGAAAGTCCTTATATGAGAAAGTCTAAAATACAGCATGTCTAAAGCAGTGGGGGGATTCAATTTTTTTTACTACAGGTTCTGTGGGCGTGGCTTGGTGGGCGTGGCAGGGGAAGGATACTGTAAAATCTCCAGTTAGAAATGGTATTTGCAGGTTTTCTGAACTACTCAAAATTTCTGCTACTGGTTCTCCAGAACTGGTCAGAATCTTCTGAATACCACCTCTGCTCTCTACCCCACTAACCTGCTTTCCAGCTCTGTTCTCCTGTGCAGGGCAACAAAAGAAGACCCAGCCGATCAGCTGGGACTTGGGAGGCAGAGAATAGATGGGGGTGGGGCCAGTCAGAGGCGATATTTGCTGGTTCTCCGAACTACTCAGAATTTTGGCTGCTGGTTCTCCAGAACTGCTCAGAACCTGCTGAACACCACCTCTGGTCTAAAGTATTAATGTTCCTACACAGAAAAGAGAAAAAAATCCACACACTAAATTCAGGGTGATAAAATACTTACATTCAACTTTTTGACTGTAACTTGAATGTTTTTAATATTAATAAAGATCACTGATAGATCTGTGTCTATCTCAAAGTGCAATAACCTAAATAGAGATTGATTGAAATAGGAAAATAAAGGCTGAAATCATTTCTTCTCAGCAAACTCAGGTGGCAAGAATTGCTGAATCACAGAAAAGTAAGAGGGAAATAATAGTGTGTGTGGAAAACTACAGCATCTGCAGAAATACAAAACATATTTTAAAAAAATAAATTAAAAAGTCATGCTCTTCTAAAAACAAAATAATTGATTTTACTTGAGCATTTTCAGAAACCAATCAATTAATCAGAATAGAGCTTGGAGATCTTCTAGTCCAACCCCCTGCTTAGCAGAAGACTCTACACCCATGATGGCAAACCTATGGCAACATGCCACAGGTGGCACGCAGAGCCATTTGTGCTGGCATGTGAGCCGCAGGCAAACTTACCTCACTGTATATGCGCGTGCCTCACAGCTGATTTTTGGGTGGTTTGAGGCCTTTTCGGCCTCCCGGAGGCTTGAAAAAAGCCTCTGCAGGCCAAATAATAGGCCCGTTTCATCACTTCCTGTAATACCGGAAGTGATGCAGTGGGCCTATTCAGCCTGCAGAAGCTTTTTTCAAGCCTCTGGGAGGCCAAAAAAGGCCTCAAACCACCCGAAAATCAGCTGTGAGGTGCAGTGCCGATAAGGGGACGGTGGTGTGGGGGATTGCATGCGCATGTGCAGGTGCGTTGGGGGGCACATTGCCTTCTGGGTGTTGGCACGCAAGTGCGTGAGTGCCAGCGCACACACAGTTTGTTGGCACAGGAGCCCAAAAAAGGTTAGCCACCACTGCTCTATACCGTTTCAGACAAGTGACTGTCCAGTCTCTTCATAAAAACCTTCAGTGATGAAGCACCCACAGCTTTTGACTGCAAGCTATTCCACTGGTTAATTGTTCCCTTTGTTAGGAAGTTTCAATTCCATTCTCTCCTTGATTAATTTCCATCCAATGTTTCTTGTCCTGCTGGTGCTTTGGAAATTAAGCTGATCCCCTGGCAGCCACTCAAATACTGGAATACCGCTATCATGTCCCTCTTAGTCCTTCTTTTCTCTGGACTAGCCAAATCCAAATCCTGCAACCATTCTTCATATGTTTTAGTCTCCAAGCCTTGAATTGTCTCAATTGCTCTTCTTTGCACTTTTTCCAAAGTCTTCAAACCATTTTTGCAATGCGGTGACCAAAACTGGTGTGGCCTTAGTCAGGATTTATAAAGTATTATAAACCAGCCTTGAGAGTAACACTTTGATGGAATTAAATATTCTAATAAAAATATTTTTTTGAAAAAGAGAGCACACTGACATATTTTCTTACTTATTCCTTGTTCTATTTCAAAAGATCAATTTTGAAAGAAATGGAAGAAATATTACAAATTGATTCAGAGGCTGGAGCAATTTGTACCACAGTGTTTTTCAATTTTAGCAATTTTAAGATGTGTGGACTTCAACTCCCAGAATACTAAGCCAGCAGTTGAAGCTCATAGATTGCTCAAGTTCAGGCAATGAGAATCAGGTCAATAAATATTGTGTTTCTGCCCATGATATGTTCAGTGTATGGAGCAGTGGTGAGCAACTATGGCCCCTTTACTCTATCTGTAGATTTTAACTCCCAGAATTACTGAACCAGCATTGCTGAAGTCCACATATCGCAAAGTTGCCCACCCCTGGCATGGCGAATGGTGCCTGATCTGATATTTATAGAGTTTATTTGAAGTGACTGCTAGATTCATATCAAGCAAGAACCACATCCAGTGAAAATTCAAGTGAAAAAAACTGAATTATTTTGGAGAGGAGACAAACTTTTGCTTTAGAGCAGATGACATGGGAATGTGCAGTTAAGTCAAATGATATAGCTAGCTGCTTTAAAATAATGTGGAAAATAACGTTGACAGCCAAGGATGGAGCCAAATTCTACTATTCTACTAATACAAATGGCTAATACTTATTTTTTAAAATAGTACATAGGCAGTAATATTTTAGCAATGCAGGGAACTCAATTTACTGGCTTATAAGATAAAAATAATATACCATCAGTTACATTAGCACTTCTGGAGAAGCAGATTGTTCAAGTTTTAAAATAATGCCTAGCTCCTGCAATATGTTTCTTACTTAAAAACAATTAATTTAGAGAAATAAAATATGGATTTTGCTATCACACATTTTAAATTAAATAGATTAAAGCCTTAATCTATTACATGTATGGCTAATTTTTTTAAAGTATTAATCGTTTTAACAGCTTGCCATATTCACACCATCTGTATCAATACCCGTAAAAATATGAATAGTATGTTGTGTTTAAATAACTGTGCGCTTTGCCTGAATTCATATCACAGAAGTGAATTCATTCTTTAAAATCTGATATTCATCACTGACACATCATTAAGTAATTCTCTTATCAGCAAAATGACCTCATGATAAAATGGATAGGAAAGTTCAGATGACTGGAGATAGGGCTGTGGAAATGCTCATTGTCAGGATGCCTTGGGCAGATCCACAAAAAAAATGTGTTAATGCTCTTTGCAAAGGAGGGATTAGGATCTCTGGGGAATATTTGATCCAGCCTGGCTGTTTGGGTGCTCCCAGATAATTGAAACAGCTGTTTGCAGTCCTGGCAATGAGATAAAGAAAAGCTTTTTGTGAATTCTTGAACTTTGGTGTGCTTCCTCTGCCAATGACACACAAACACACACAGATTATTGCCATTAAAAGCAAACAAACAACCAGGAAATATAAGCAGTTTTGCAGTGATTTCATTCTAACTGGAAAGTTGAGTTAAACTGACATATTGCCTGTATTTGAAGATAAAACTTACAGGAAGTACTTAATACTTAACAATGAACTTTGAGGCTTCAAAGAGCCATCTGTGGGCTGAACTTTTTTACTCCCCCAGGTCTAATTTGGGTGGCTGAATCATTTCTTTAAAGGATTATTGCATAAACATGTTCTTGGTTCACTTATTAATCCATCAGTGGTTCACTTGAGCCTTAAGCAAGCTATACTGCAAGCAAGCTAACTTCTCATTGGTCTATTAATATATCCATCAAATATAGCCCATTGCTAGAATTTTTCTAACAGTCGTAATTGTTGATACTTGTTTCTTCTTCTATTACACTATAGGTAGTGGCTGATACCAACATCAGTGCCATTGCCAGCCAGATAGAGAATATGACTTCCAGCACGAACTTTACTCCACCCGCTGAGCATCATTCTGAATATTCAGAGTAAGTACACACATTTGTTGATAATCTGATAGATGAAATAACAGCTTCATGTTCAAAATAAGGCTTGTGCCATATTGATGGGGAAATATGGTGAATAATAAAAATGCTGTTACGAAGATAATGTCAAACCCTAAATTGACATATGTGTAGCCATTTTAGTTAGGCTCAGTATATATTCTTTTTACTTTCTCTGTGGTAGTAATGGGGGGAAGGGGGGAGGAGTGGGAATAAAGAGAGATGTTTTGGCTAGGTGATCTTTCTTCCCATGGGAAACGAGCTGTCCTTGCTGGGGCCCCTTGAGGTGGAGATTTATGACATCAAGCAACACTGAATTACTTCTGTTGGAGAATGTGACTTTTGGGGGTTGTGTCTAACTTCTAATATTGTGGGGTAATTCCGGGTCGTGTCAGATCCAGAATTACCATAGACTTTGCCAATTTGATGCTTTCCTAAATAAAATAAATGGTCTTGGAAGATGGACTTTGATTTATTCTTTTTAAATAGATTTCATCACTTGGAAACCTGACAGATAGACTGATAGACAGATGTATATTGATTTTTGTTTTTGCAAGACTTTGGATTTTGTGTACCATTAGATTAGGGATGAGCAATTAATTTTCCCAAATGAAAGAATTTTCCCACATAAGAAACTGGGACTATTGTGGAGTGCTCCTACCCTGCCCCATCAATGTCACCCTGCCACCTGCTAGTGCTGACCTGCCCTCCCCCTACTGATGTCCCCCTCCAATGCTGCCGCTGGACAAAAACAGCCTGAGGGCCAAATGTTGCCCACAGTCTATGTACAGGTCTGCATTAGTATCTTCTACGCTGTCAGATTATTTCAGTTTTCTTCTGTTTCTCAACTTTGAGAATGACTCTTTTTCCTTGTCTATTGTAGGGTAGGCGATTATTCATATGATTCAAGTCCTATATAAACTCTACCAAGAGCTGAGTCCTGTATAAACTCTACCCAGCGCAGAATTATATTGAACATGAATTGTGTAATTCTGCTTCCCTTAAGTTTGACAGATATTTGGACATAGAAGCAGCCCTCAATCATTCTCCTTGTGCGTCAGAATATATGGTGGTCCAAATACAAGTCACGGCTATTAGTTCATAAATTGGAATCAGGCATGCTTTCCATATTTCTAATTTCTGTCCCCCATATCCATTTTGTAGCATTTGTAGAAAGTTTTTATGGTCCTCTCTCCTGATAGTTTATGTAAATATTTCTGCTTTCAAGCTTCTAATTTCAGATAATGTTTCCAACAGCGCAAAATATACTACAGTGGGTTTTTCAGACTGCTGGAAAAAAATTGTTTTCATTCTTTTGACTGATCAAAAGAACAAGCAGATCTTCTGAGGTTGGGTGGGTTTTCCCCCACTGACATGTTGTCATGTGTATTATCCTTCTGCCTGGTTGTGTTTTCGCTTGAGATGATTTATGACAACTTCAATGATCTTATGTGAAAGAAATTAAATGTGGAATCTTCCCAAAAATGTCTTGATAAATGCTCTACGAACTTCTTTTCAAAAATTAAGCTGAATATGGCACACAGGCATATATTGCTCTAATATATTGAATTAATTCTTGCATATATTCATTTGAAATACTTCATTCTTCAAGAGACTTAGTAATCTTTTGCCAAGTACTTTCTTATTTAATTGATTTGTCTAGAGCAGGGGTGTCCAACCTTGGCAACTTTTAAGACCTGTGGACTTCAACTCCCAGAATTCCCCAGCCAGCAGTGTTGGCTGAAGAATTCTGGGAGTTGAAGTCAACAGGTCTTAAAAGTTGCCAAGGTTGGACACCTTGGTGTCGAAGAAGAGAATTGTTCCAATTCTTAGTTTCCTGTAGTCAGATGCCTGTCAAAGCTTTAGGAACAGCAGTTGCTGAGCTCTTATTTCTTATTGCTGCTTCATTTAGGCACAAAGCCAATGGAGATTGTCCTTGTTACCATCTTTATAGTTAAATAAACATAAAAACCTATCTCTACATCTATGTTGCAGGAATGTATTACTGTAAATATGGTCATGTCACTCAAGTTGTTTACTCTAGTGGCAGTAATTCCCAAATAGCATGCACCATTATTAAGTTGGGTAAGAAGGCTGAAGCCACTCCATTACAGGCAGACCATTAACTTGTTGTTGCATCCTGAGTGGAATGGTTCTGTCTGTGTAGAACCAAGCAGACATATTTATGCCCATCACAGACAGAGAAAGACAGTGATAAAGGGAATACTGGGGACACAACTGTCTCCCCACTTGATTGTGTGCAGAACATGTTTCTCCATGGAGCTTGCCATCTGTCAAGCTCCAAAAAAAAGCCAAAATACATGATGTGATTCTCCCAAACAGATTTTTTTCACTGTTACTCACCCATAAGTAGAAGTCTTGCCAAACTAAAGCAACGTATCCCCCCACCAAAGCATATACTCTGGAATTATTTAAGGAGTAACCATCTTCATTCTCTTTCTCTCACACAAACTATCTGAACTGAGTTGTCTTTTGCATCTCTGAAATGCACACCCTCCCTCCTGAGAATTCAGACTACATTCCATCACATCATCCCTTCAAGGGAATTAATCCTGACCTAGGATGCCACCCAGGCTGCTTAGATCTAATTCCACATCTCTCTTAACTGGTTCTCTGCCTCAACTAACTCTGTCTTCTCCAGACTTCCTTGTACTCCGGACAGATTTAAAGGGCATCTGGCCAGGAAAAAAAAAGGAAGTAGGTGAATGATGCTAAAGGTTTCTGCCAAAAACAATTACCTTACAAACCAAGGTTTCAAGCAAATTAGAAAACGCAGGTATTCCTGATCTGTAGTGTTTAGTGCTATGCATTCTTTGTGTCATGAATTCTTACAGTATAAATAGCTGCAGAGATCAGCAACCTGCAGCGTTTTCAGTTATGGGAAATGTTATATTTACTAATTTCAGCTGCTGAAAATAAAAACAGAGGAGTATTGGAGAATGTAAGGGAATTGACCAGCATTATNGTTATGGGAAATGTTATATTTACTAATTTCAGCTGCTGAAAATAAAAACAGAGGAGTATTGGAGAATGTAAGGGAATTGACCAGCATTATTGCAAGCACATAACAAATTCCTGGGTGAATCAGTGATGGAACCCATACTTTATATTCCAAACTTTAATACCTCTCATCAAGAGCACCTAGAGCTAAAAAAAGATCTTAAGTTTGAGAGCCATTAATAAAATAGACAAAATCAGTGCAAGACAGCCATTGCTTTGAGGGAATGAGTCAGCTATAGCAGGAGTTTCCAATCTTGGCCACTTTAAGACTTGCGAGCTTCAACTCCCAGAGTTGAAGTTCACAATTCTTAAAGTGGCCAAGGTTGGAAACCCTTGAGCTATTGTGATGCTGTTTTTCCTATTAAGTAAGCACTGTATTGATGGGTATTTGCTGTCTTTTTTAGAGCACCTCAGCCTAAAATCATTGTGTTGGAGAAAGGATCGGATGGATTGGGCTTTAGCATTGTAGGAGGCTTCGGAAGCCCACAAGGAGACCTCCCTATATATGTCAAGACCATTTTTGCCAAGGTACTCCAAAATGTTACTCTGTAATGGCCCTTTGCACTGCTATTCAATTTGACTTACTCTTTTGATGAGGAGCATGAGAAAAACGTTAGATGTTGTTTTTTGTACATTACAATAATATATAGAAAACTGAAACAACTCCCATAATCTTCCTTGAATATTTTTTTTTGTGTCAGTAGTTTAATTGAAGTGAATATTATCCTTAAATCGATGATCAGCTTTTGGGACAAAGTACTGGGCCCTCTGGGTCTCTTTATATTCTAAATATTGGGCACATTCCTCTACACCAAGGGTCTCTAACCTTGGCAACTTGAAACAAAGCTGGCTGAGGAATTCTGGGAGTTGAAGTCTTCAAGTTGCCAAGGTTGGAGGCCCCTCCTCTACACTATTAAAAGCTTCACTTAAAGGGCCATGCTACGTGTGGAAATATTGTGCAAATTTTAAGAAACCATTTCAGAACAAATTAGTTCAGCCTGGAGCTGGAACATGTGGTGCTATCACTGTTAATCTTTTCCACTGAAATATCTTGACCCTCCATAGGTTATTTATTCAGTCAGGAAATATCCCACATTATTTTACTACAAACCACATATATAAATTATACATCATATTCCTAATTAGTTTACCTGTCTGTCCAATAGGACTCTGAAAAATTGACATTCCTATCTTCCTTTCTTATAACAAAGTGTAAAATATTGTAATATATTTTACATATACATATATATATATGTGTGTGTGTGTGTGTGTGTGTGTTTAAGTTTTCGCGGGTACTTACATGTATGCTGTTCAGCTTCCTTCGGGTATTATCGCACATCATTGTAGTGCTTTTAAATGATGTGGGATAATACCCGAAGGAAGCTGAACAGCAAACATGTAAGTATCCGCTTAAACTTAAAAACATACACACACACACACACACATATATATATAAATATTGTAGCTCATTAAAATATACAAGCCTCATAAATGAATAGGCATTATGAAGAAAACAAATGTCACTAAAAAAACCTGCCAAACATTCAAGTAAAACCTAGGATAGGGACTTATGTCTTGGAAAATCAGGCAGAGGCCTAGTATGATCTTATAAGAAAATTCCATATACTATAGATAATCCTCAATTTACAATCATAATTAACACCAGAATTTCTGTTGTTAAGCAACCAATTTCTGTGGTTAAGAGAGACACATCTAATTTTATTTTTTTCTGCCCCCATTGTTAAGTGAATCTCTGCAGTTGTTAAGTGAACCACAAGATCCTTAAGTGAATCCACTCCCTCCTCCCAGTGATTTTGTTTGTTGGAAACCATATTGAAAGGTCATGAATGGCAATCACATGACCCTGGCACATTGCAACCATGTAAATGCATGCCGGCTGCCAAGTGCCCAAATTTTGATCAGGAGATCGTGTACATGCTGCAACAGTCATAACTGCAAGGACCAGCTGTAATTCACATTTTTTCAGTGACATTGTAACTCTGTATTCCAAAGAGGTTGCAACTGATCATATTGCATCATCCCCCAAAACACTGTGCTCTGAATGAATTTACACAATGAGCAATGAACATTAATGAAGCAAATCATGTTAATTTAATACAGTTTATTTAAAATATCTTAAATTCCAAATGAACCAAAGACAACCAAATAAGTTAATATGATATAAAGATCATAATCCAAGCCTTTTAATATCACTTTGCTGCTTCCTTCTGGTGGACATGTTTTTCTATTTTATTGCAAGTATAATTAAGGGTTGTACAGTTATTAATATGTTTACCTTTGCTATGGTATACAATGTACATTAAAAATGAAAATAGGGTCTTTTCCAATACTGATGTGTCTTAACAAACATTATGAGATATGCGATAATAAAAGTGAATTGGAAAAGAAAAAGGATAACAGTAGAATCTGGGCAGTCCAAAAATATTTAGCTGTTATGTCAGGAATTTATTTAATTCCATAAAATTAAAAATAAGTATGGTCAATGAATATTCTCATTGTCATCTAGTTTGAGTTGTCTGGAACTTTTGTCATGGCAACTGGCGTTCTTTTCTTTGTTGGTATGAAATGATTTTGATACTTATCCAAGTAGCTTCTTCAAGAAAAGAAGTCCAATTGCCATGATTCAAATTCTAGAAAAATAAGTAGTGATTTCCATATAGAAGATTTTTTTTTTTTAAGGATCTGCCTGTGAAAGGCTAACCATCAGTGTCTTGAGCTCACCCAGCTGATGCTTTTGTTACTTTTTAAAGAAAAGAATTGTGGGAAAGTTTACACCATCTGTTCCCAGTTTCAGTACACAACGTATATGTGAGCCTCGGTGATTAGATCCATGCATGCCACTGTATCACTTTCTGTGAGGGAGATAATCTTGTCAAAATTGCTAAGTTAGCTATACAGTATAAATTTGACCATAACAAGGAAAAGTTTTGTCTGAGGAGAAGTTTTCTCAACCAAGAACCCTCCAATTTAGCCTTTCCCATTTAGTATCACATGATCCAGTACTAAATTAATCCTACTGGCTTGGCATTTTGTTGGAACTGTAATTCCAGTATGTCCCCAATGGTTGAAGAATGCTCATCCTACGGCTGCTCTGCACTCTCCGTGTTCGCTTTCATTGGTTATCTACAATTTTAGTCCCAAAACATTGCTTGGCTGATGATGTGCATTGTTTCTGATCTGTTTTGTTTCCTTTCTTTCTAGGGAGCAGCTGCTGATGATGGCAGACTGAAGCGTGGCGACCAGATTTTAGCTGTTAATGGACAGTCTCTGGAAGGTGTGACTCATGAGCAAGCCGTAACTATTCTGAAGCACCAAAAGGGAGAAGTGACATTAACAGTGTTGCCATGAGCTTTGCTGCAAAGGCAATTTGGGCTGGATGCAATTATTTCTGAGCATTGCTAGAGCTGCTATAAAATGATCTACAATCCTTGTCAGATGGCAACCCAACTCCAGCTAAAATTAGCACACTTTATTAAGAATGTTGCTATGCAGCTACAGCCATTGTAGTGGTACATTATGTCTTGTCATTGAAGCTATTTGTGAAAGCCTTAATCCTACATCTCATCCCTCCTACGTTCTCTTGAATGGGCTTTTGATTCCTTCCTTTGTCCATAATTATCATCTCTTAATAGGAAATGTAATCAGGATACTAAAAGTAGCATATATACAAGAAAGAATGTGGCCATTTGTTGGTTCCCATCTGATGAACAGATAGAAATACTGATTGATTTTTCATCTTGTTCATGGTTTGATTGTCAAACTTTTTACCCATGCCAGAAAACATTAAAATGTAATTCAATTACAGCTTTTTTTGAATAATGAAATATCAAATTCTCCAGTGGGAAATTAATTGCATATGAATTTCTAATGATGAAATGCCAATCCTCCTGTCTAATCTCTCTGAATAAATCTATGTAAGTTAGTTATAACAATGACAAGTAAAATTTAAGCTTCTCCTTACTCATTTTCTGTTTTTGGAAAATCCTGTGATAGATTGGCAAGAATCTTTAGAGGTTCCTATCTCTGGACAGCTGGTTAAATAGTGGAAATAATTTGTACCGTGTGAAGCAGGGGTGGGGAACAATGATCCTTTTATTTATTTGTGGGCTTCAAGTCCCAGAATTCCTGAGCCATGCTGGCTCAGGAATTCTGGTAGTTGGAAGTCCAGAAGTTAAAAGAGGGCCATGTTTCTCCACCTCTGATGTAAGGCTTAACTCCACTGAAATGAATGAAGGTGAGCCTTAATTTGGAATTAGGGCTACTTATTATTTACAGTGATAATATAATGAATTGTAAACATGATCTACCAATCTCATGATCAAATTTTGACATATATGTCTCAATAATAAATAAAATGGCAATTTTCTATTTAAAATCCTGCAGCTTCTGTAAAATATGTTTATTGTTATGATGTAATTAGAATGCAATAAGATCATCTTGTTTAAAATAAAGTATGTCTCTTAACTCTGCCAAGGTGAATAAGTAGTAGTCAAAAAAGAAGTGGCAATGTATTGTTAAGAATAATGTCTGTGTTTTCATATTCTGTCTTTGGATCTAGTGAATCACAAAGTGCATTAAGCTATTGGAATATAGCAATAGCTATGCATATTCCATGAATAGTGCCTGAAAGCAGATGAAAATGATTTTAAAAAGGTTTCTACTCAATGTCCAAATAATATTTATATGAAATGCAAGTGAAAATGGCCACAAAGAAAACTCACTAATTCTTTTTAAGACTTGAGGGCATTTGATATTGCCAGGTTATACTTAGATTTACACTGGATATTCATGCTTAACTTGAAGGTATACAAGATGTTAATTTGTTTAAGAATTGAGACCCAAAATCCAATGAACGGCCAAGAATGTATATTTTAAATGGATATAATCATTCTTTTAACTGATATGCAAACAGTGGAGCTTCTTTTCACAGGTTTCTGATGAAGGGGATGTTGGGCTTATATGCTAAAATAATGTGCATGTTTTCTGGCTCAGATGGGAGATCACCTCATTGTTGCTTATAATTTATACTTTTTATGTGTTTCATATAGTGCTATTAAAAAAAAAACAATAAACGAAAAAAAAACACCCCCAAACAAACCGCATTGCAACCTGCAGATAAATTGGTGATGATGTGGGGAAGTCAGTGCTATATATAAACATTCGAAAGCACAATCTGGTTGGAGGTTTTCCATCTGTCATAGTGGGAATGACTTAAGTGGGAATGACTTAAGTGTGTATAGTAAACTGCCCAGTTGATTGTGCCTCAGTTGTTTAAGCAGAAATCTTTGTCTTTTGGAGAGTTTATGGGTTTTTTGGTTTTGATAATGCTGCTAATTTCTACGAGGGGCGGTGATACCTACTGTATGTTTGTGTATAAAATAAAATGTTTTATGAATTCAAAAGATTCTTAATTAAGTTCACTTGCATAAATAATGGTGACATGGTGGGAAGGAATTAACATTGCATCCATTTCATGGAAACATAACTATGATATTGCAGATTATTTTGGTCTTTGCCAGCAAATAAACTTTTAACATGACTATAGGGAAAGGCTTAAAAATCCAAGCATGGCACAACTTTTGTATTGCTCATACTTAAGCAAAAAAGTCATGCGAAACTTGCTGATTCTACCCAATTATTAATGAAAAGACTAAGCCATTTAGTGATATTGTCCAGACATGTTTTAGAAGAGAAGAATGTACATCTTGGAAAATGGTCTATCCATTGTATTTGACCCTAAAATATAATACAGGACTAAAAGTATTAAAAATGACAGCCATTTGCAAAAATAAGGGAAACAAGTCAACATTGTTAAAAATGTGTGGAAGATGATCATAAATATTACTTACCAGGAATAGTGGGCAGTGCTAATATATAGGCAATATTTTCCTGAGGTTTAGCTTAAAGAACTGAGAGGGTAATTTCACTTCTCTTTATGTTGAGAACATAAAGTTTGAATCAACTTACAAATTTTTGTCTGACTATTTGTGTATGGGTGTTTCATTATACTGAAGTTGGCATCAGTGCAGTACACCTCTCATTGCTTTTTTTTTCAGAGTAATAACATTTAAAACAGGTAAGAATAAAAGACTTAGATCTAGCTCTGAATTATTTTTCCTTTGAATTCAAAATGGCTCTAAACAACAAGGCTGGACTCCATACCTGCCATATTACTGGCTAACATGCTTGTCAAATATTGACTATAGAAATTCTTTTTTTAAGAGTATCATTATTCATGGGCTGAGCAGAATCAAAATCATAGCTGTTTCTTTTTAGTTATGTTCACTTATGTAGCTGATTCAATTACCCTTTTACCGAAACTTCTCATTAAAAAAAAATCTTAGAAAACATGTTCCTTCATTTTGTATATCTTCTTAGTATATGGACAATAAAACGATAATTAAATCTATCACTGCTGTGAGCTGCTACGCAAAAGACAGGCTATAAATCCAAGAAAATAAATGCAAAATAAAATAAAATGTGTGTGGGAGTCATTTCTAAAAACAAGTTGAAGAAAGAGGAGGGAATAAAGATTTTAGCTGACACTGTGGCAGCATTTTAAATGCTGAGGGGCAAGCTATCTATTTCATGAATGTATACATAAAAGATACATTGAACTTAATAGAAAAGAACAGGCTTTTTTCTCCTATATGCTTAATTTGAGTGATAGGCAAACTCTAGCCCATTTATTCAAGAAACTTAATAAACCAAAGTTTATATTCTGCCAACTATGTATCCAACATGATCCTCTTGCAAGTAATCAGCAATTCAGATTTCTGCCTTTCACAGAGATGTACAATCAGCATGTGCAGCCCTCTCAAAACTCTGTTAAGAGCAAGCTGCTAGTTCAGTTTTCCTTCACTGTCTATAAAAGTGGACAGATGTATTTGTTCGGACAAAAGAACTGTTTATCCTGTTTAAAAAGGATAATTGGGAAAATAAAAAACTAGCATGGAAAACCATTTTAGTATAAATCATATATAACCTAATACATTAAAGCGAAGGAGGGGGCAACCTTTACAACTTTTAAGACTTGTGAACTTATTTTCCCAGAATTTCCCAGCTAGCATAGGAATTCTGGGAGTTGATCAGTGGTGGTATTCAATCAGTTCAGCCCAGTTCACCTGAACCGGTAGCTCCAAGGATCATCTGTGAGTGAACTGGTTCACTCCAATGATCAGCTGCTGGGCCTTCCCGTCCGCCCTGGCTCTATACTGACCTTTCAGTAGTTTCCTGGTTTTGAAGCTCAGCTGCTTCACGTGGCACAGTGGATTGCCATGCATAAGTTGCTGAGGACACAGAGAGAGTGCAGGATTGCAGGAGGTCCTCTACACGCGCAGCAGGAGTGCCCAGGCACAATGCACCCACCTAGCCACGCCCGCAGAACCAGTGGTGAAAAAAAATGAATCCCACCACTGGAGTTGATGTCCACAAGTCTTAAGATTAGATGTTCCTGTGTTAAACTCTGGTCCTGGCAGAAACCAGAGTCCAGGACCTAAATGTCCCATTATTCTGGCTCTAGTTTGGCAAAAGTTAAGCAATGGAAGGGTTGGCAATCCTCACGGCTATCTAGTTCATTTGCATTTTTCCTCGAGCAACTTTGATGCTTATTTTCTTCATTGAGAAATGGAGGCAGCTTGTATATTTTTGAAGTGAAGTACCTTTGAGGTAGGTTTTGGAACAATGGGATTAATTAAATATAAAGATTCCCACTGACTTTGGATTTAGCTTCCCTGGAGCTGTTGTTAAAAATACCATCAAAATCCTTATTGATGATCTATTAGCCTACTAGCTTACCACTTTCATTTTGACTTGCCCAGCTGCCTTTCAAATGACCATGATCAAGTTTCAGTAGATGGTTGTATTTCCTAGGAAATTCTGTTGGAAAGGCAAGCAGAGGGTAACTTGCTTCCATTATACATGGAGGCATCTGCCCATGTTGACCCATTCAAGGGAAGGGGTTCTGGCCTATTATATGCCAAATATTTATGGGGAAGAATGGATGAAGATTGTAGGGGGTCAGGTTTGCCCATGGGGGCAGAATATGTAAAGTCATGGCTTGCACATTTCCTAAGATCAAGATTTTTTAGAGAGTTGGGGTTTTAAGGAGAGGGTAGCAGGTGATCGGAGCAAGGTCAGGCCTAGTTAGTATTTGGATGTAGTGAAACAGTTGAAGGGGGGGAACATACTTGGAATGGCAAATGGAATTGTTTCTGGAGGTATTCTTTAAAACTCAATTCCTAAGAAGATAAAAGATGAGGGAGTTAGTGGCAGGAAGTGGAACTAGTGGGAACCATGTGCTCCAACATTGTTTCCCACAACCAGACTGGTGAAGGTCAATACCTCCTTCCCCTCAGCTGTCCTGGGTGGTGGCGAGGGACAGTTGTGCCTTGCACTTAGGCCCTAGGACTTAGACTGCCATTGCTGAGCACCATTGGTGAGGTTTATGCCCCTGCTCTGAGAGATATTTCCTGCCAGAAACCCTGAAAGGCTGAGTGAAGAGATAGGGAGCCTTACTCTGAGCCAGTTATTGCTTGTTGGTGTAAGGTAAGAGGCTGAGCTGGAAGGTGTTGTTAAACCTGTCATAAGTTTAGAGTACTTACCACAAGAGATTCAAGTACAGGTGCCTTATCTTGTATCAATTTAGTTTTGACTGTTAGTTGATTAGGTTCTTAGAGATTGCACTAATAAACTCTTCTATGCTTTGAATTCAATGAATGCTTGTGCCTGACAATTGGCCATGACATACACCCATTGTGGTCCTTTGTTTAAAAATATTGAACTGATTTTGCCGATGTGGCTCAGTAACTTTCTTGAGTGTTACCCTGAAAATATGGTGGATATGCCCATAGGTCATCAGATATTGGGGCTTTAGAGTAAATGTATTGCTTGGCCCACAGGAACATAAGGCTTGCATCACTTGCATTGCAGACAACATGAGGAAGTGAGGGAGAGGGGAAAAGGCAGAGGGGGGAACTTGCCCCACTCGCCCCACATGCCTGGCCTGGCCACCGGGCTGCTTCTTTCCACTTCTTTCTTCTGCTTTTGGCTACAGGCAAGGAAAGTAGCAAAAGTCTTTCTTTGTCTCCCCCAAACTCCACCAGAAATTAGTCTTTGGGACCCCGCAAGGCATCCTACTCCAAAAGGCTTTGCCGGTGTGACAAAGACTCATTTCTGGCAGAGTTTGAGGGAGAGAAAGAAAGACTTATTTCCTTGTATGAAGCCAAAATATCTCTCTCTCTCTCTCTCTCTCTCTCTCTCTCTCTCTCTCNTCTCTCTCTCTCTCTCTCTCTCTCTCTCTCTCTCTCTCTCTCTCTCTCTCTCTCTCTCTCTCTCTCTCTCTCTCTCTTTCTCTCCCCCTGAGAACAGAGTTGGGGATGGTATCCTGAAATCCCAAATAAAGAATGGTCGATCAACAGGAAAACACGGTTGGGAATTTTCATGCAGACTTTTTGGGGGGGGATTTTCCCAGGGCTTCTGGTCCACAGTGTTTGGTGGTCCCTGAGGTCCAAAAAGTTGGCAACCCCTGCTTTAGAGAATAGGTTTACCCCCTCCTATCTATGGCAGCCCCTTAGATACTGGAACACAGCTATCATGTCACCCATAGCCCTTCTCATTATTAGACTGGACATTAATATACATATACATTTTAATTGACAAATAAACATACAAATGACACCACACTGTCAATCCTTCTAGGGAAGCTAACAGCTGCTGATAGTTTGTAAGTTCTTTGTGAGTATAGATATTTTTTTATTGATTGTGATAGTCATATGCTACTCTTTTATTCAGAAAGGATAGGCCACGTGGCTTGGAATTACCTGCCTCAGACACAAAAATAAAATTAGGAAGTACAACTGAAGAACAGATTGCTTAGAGCACTTTTACTACTGTTCATGGTTACTGGTTCAAAACTTCATCTGTTTTTTACACGTTTTAGGTACTTCATTCTTGACCTTTTTGACTGCCTGAATATCCCCAGTTTTTAACACAGTGGATGCAAAATACAGAAAATGCATAATGACACATCTGTGTGTGTGTGTGTGTAGATATAGATATATATTTCATATTCTCATTCTATTGAAATGTCAATAGGTGGAGCAGTTGACAATATTTTGTATTCCATTCATGTTAAGAACAGACATTTTAAAAGAATTGTCTGTTGAATATCAAGAGCATACATATGCTTTTTTTTCTTTTCCTTTTTTAAAAATTTCTTTTCGAGAAGAGTATTTGCTTAGCAAGTTTGCAAGCCACCCAGAGTTATTTGCCTAAGATGGGTGGGTAGATAAATTTCCTAAATAAATAAAATACAAAAGAGGACGCCTATATGTCAAAATGAATTCAAATATTCATTTACTTCTCTGACTGGAAGAAAGGGAAGCTGTATTTTAAATCTGTTTCAATGCGAGGCATATGCCATTTAGATTCCATTTCATTATTTATCTCAAAATTCTTCAGTCAAAGACTATGGTGTTCTCAAGTAGAAATACCAAACTGTTAAATGTGAACGAATGGAAAGTAGAAGACCAACTCCTTATTAAAGATAGGGAGTATATATATCTCTGAATGAAAAAAGTGGGACAGTTATAGTGATCCATGCTAATCTCAGAAACTTGGTGGGCATCCACAATGGTAGTTGGGAATGATACATGCAACATGATGCCATAATTCAAATGGCACATGTCACATACTTCCCTCCTATATCAGCACAAATAGCTCCTTAGCATCTCAAAAGAGGGGGTAAGGGGTCAGACTCTTTCCTGAAGGAATGAGTGAGTAAGATTCATGAGACTAAAAAAAAATAATTTGGGAACCATAAGTATTTTTGACTGTCAGGAATATGCATGAATCAGATCCACATTTTTCAACACTCTATTCACCTCACAGTATTCTGTGTTACAGGCAGTTCTCAACTTACTTTGTTTAATAACTGTTTGAAGTTACAGTAGTATTGAAAAAGGGGATTTATTCTGTCTGGTTTTCACATTTAGAACCGTTGCAGCATCCCCACAGTCACATGATCAAAATACGGGATTTTAGCAACTGGCATGTATTTGTGACAGCTGCACTGTCCCAGGATCATCTGATCACCATTTATAACCTTCCCAGCTGGCTTCCAATAAGACAATCAATGGGGGGAAGCCAGATTTACTTAACAACTGTAGTAATTCGCTTAACAACTGTGGTTAAAAAAAAAAAAAAAGGAAATGGAACTCAACTCACTTAATAACTGCCTTGCTTAGCAATGAAAATTTGGGCCTCAGTTGTGGTGATAAGTCAAGGATTATCTGTATTCTGAACAATAGTACATTGTTTGCTAGCTCAATGAATGCTGGGCACACTAATCCAAAAGTACTCTCTGAGTTGATCCAAGAGTCTCCTCTCTTTATTCCATGTAGAAGTCTAATGGATGACCCGTTCAATTTAACATTTGAGGGTTGATGACCATTACAGAAATAGACTTGAATAACCCTTACCTTGGTCCTTAAACAACTTGGTTCCTCATTCTGGTGATTGATTGGGTGTGTGTAATGTCTGTGTATGCATATGAAGGAATTTATAATTATACATGAAATTACAATATGTGTAGTTTCAAGTACCTCCTCTTCCAAAGGCTTAACTCTTAGAGATGCTGAATTTGCAAACAAACAATTGTCATCTAGCAACAATTCAAGTTTTAATTTTCTCTTTGGTTGCACATGAGCTTTGAAATATAGTCTGCTGAAAGAAGATAACCATGGGTTTCTCTTCTGCCAGTTAACACCTTAACTGTTGTATAATGTTGGCTCCCATCGTGGCATCTTTCATTAGATAAATTGTATTTTGCCTTTTATTATATAGTCTAGATCAGGAGTGTCCAACCTTAGCAATTTTAAAATTTGTGGAATTTCAACTCCCAGAATTCCCAAGCCAGCAGTTGAAGTCCACAGGTCTTACAGTTGCCAAGGTTGGACACTTCAGGTTTAGATGATGACAGCAGAAGATACAAAAATGTATATAAAATATTCTTTTATCCAAATGCATCTCTCCATTAAAAATGAGTATGCATTTGTTTTTATAGATGAGAGAAACCAAGTAAATTAAATGATCACATTTTAGTAGTAACCTTGAAATAGGACATAGGAAATTTTTAAAATACATATGTCTTTTTATACCACTGTGCTTATTCATAGGTAGTTACAAATAATAAACATCATCCGGACTATACAAATATCATTTTCATGGTACTTTTCCACTGGACTTTTCAAAGTTTGAAAGTGACTATTTGTTATGATTATGAGGACATCATAAATTATCATATGACATTAGTGTGCATCATATATTTTAAACAGATTAGAATTAAGAATTGGTTCATATTTGCAGGATAGGATGAGGCTAACTTCACACATACGTGAAGTATAATTCTCAGCAAAAGATATTTTACAGTTTGTATCTAGTTATAATGAATTTGAGGAATGGGAATATAAATATTTCCTGCTTTCGACAGAGAGCAGATGAACCATGTTTTGATTCAGTCAAAAGTAGTTTCCCTAACAATATTTTGCATCACGTGGTTATCCAATCTTATATGCTTTGCGAATATATACAACTTTCAGTGAAAAGCTGGGTTGTCCACAATCTCCAGAGCAAGTTCTTGGCAACAACTTCAGGTAGGAGAATAGCACGAATGGCTTTCTTATCCTTTACTTCTATCATGAAGGATCTCTTTTGATCCAAGACATTGTGCTAGGTTGATTTGAGTGCTCTACCTGTAGTACTCTATCTGCTGAAGGCCCATTCCCATGAGCAAGTTACCATGTATTAGCTTCCAAAGCTTGATGAGCGTGCATGTGTGAAACAGCTTTCATCTTCTTAATAACTGGAAGGCTGATCAATCTGTATCACTGACAATGTACAAAAAAGTGAGTCAAATTATGAACCAAAGTTCTTAAAACCAAAGACTTCACACCAATGTTTCTCAAACCTGGCCCCTTGAAGATGTATGAACTTTAACTCCCAGAATTCCCCAATTAAACTGGGGAATTCTCGGACTTGAAATTAATACATCTTCAAGCAGTCAAGGTTGAGAAACACTACTTCACACCATTCTGTTAGAATTAACTATGACCAAAAAAAAAGTTGTTTGAATATTACAGCTGCTGAAGACATGTAGAAAATTGCTCAAAGTCTCCTATCATTTTGCTCTTGTATCTTGAAAGGAAAAAATGCTGCCTTCTGTTTTAAAATATACAGAAAAGAGTGAGGCCAGCTACTTTGTTTATTTTTAAGTCAGAGAGAGCTTCTCAGTTCTTTTTTTTTTTTCTTGGAGGTTTTGAGTCAAAAAGACTGCACATTAAGCTGTGGATTGGATGCTTGCATTCTTCACATATCTTAGAGATTATATAATGACAGCTTGCTGGAGGAATCTGCCCTTAACAATTTTAAATAGGTTGTCTGTACTTTTACTATACCTCTTTTAGGTACATGAACGATGCAGCTTTTTCTGAAAAATTGCTTAGTCCTTTAATCACTCAATAAATCATTCAATACTCAGGTACAGCTGTTGAACTAAAAAATGAATATATTTTGCATCACATATGAAATGTACAACTGTAAACGATATCTTTATACCCTGACAACCCAACTTATGAACAATAGAAAAAGAGCAAAGAAGTTGCCTTCAAATATTATCTTGTAAACAGACTTATAATCAATGTTCACATTTGTGTCGTTTCCTAAGAACACTTTATATGCATGTATATATAATTACATGTATATATTTAATTACATAGATAGCAGTTTAATCTGCAACTGTCCCATGTTATTTACCTTTTTAAATAAAATAACATGATTATTGTTATTATTTAACCTTTACTTTGAAGTGAAGGTTGAAGTAAGGATTCAAAAGGTGAAATTTAGTATAGTGATTAAGAAATAATTAAATAAAATATTTTTTTAAAGTGGCCATTAGGAAAAACATCCAAGCAGACCTCCTCTTTGTTCTTTGTTGCTCCTTATTTTTTATTTTTATACTATGCCTTAAACTTCTGCAGTTGTTACCCATTTCCATAAATTGTTTTAATTTAAATTATTGTTTAAAATGGTTTCTCTTTCTTCAAAAATGTTATTCAAAATGTTTTAATTTGTTTTGCTGTGAAATATGTTGTATATAATGGGGGACATTTCTGCTTGAATTTGGTTCGTCTTTTATTATGACTATTTACAGCTGATTTTTCCATTGCTGCATATTCTCCCATTTTGATCTTGTACCGTCAGCAAAATTTTTCAGCTTTTTCAGTTTGTCAGATTGTTGCCACTGTCAGGATATATCTTAACAAGTTCTGATGCTTTTCATTTCTCCTCTCTGAGGTCATGTCTCACAAAAATATTTCTGATAGATTGTCGATAATAGAACTGCTAGCTTTTAATCATTTTCCTTTTTCCTTTTTTTTCTGTGTGTTGTGTATGTGTTTGTTTGATATTTTAGTTGCATAATCAATAAAGTTTGTTTTTTTTAAAAAAAAATTCTGATTTCAATTCACATTTAATTCTCAAAATTTTATGGATGTTTTGATATATTCCTTTCCAATATTTTTGAGTCTTTTTACAATGATCATCAAATGTGAAGAGAGGGGTTTTTTTTTTCAAAAAAAAAAGTCATTAAATGATTGAGACATATAAGTACCAGTACAGTGATAACAGTAGTTAAAATGTTATATTTGTATCCAATTTCAAGTCCTGTTTAATGATGGAATTAACTTAGTTATTTGGAGCCAGTAACTCTCAAAACAGCCTACTGTGCAGGATGAGATTATGGAGATACAGCTAGATGAGATGCAGATGGATGCAATGAAGAAAAAGATACTGTAATATATTTAGTTTAGCCATAGTGATAATTGTACTACATTTATGTACTGTTACACCCTTGTAGGAATTTAAAATGGTGCTATTAAAAATCTGCTAGCAATTTATTTAATTAATTACACGGGAAGATTTAAATGCTTCCCTTCTATAAACCTTTCTAAAAGAAGTGAGTTTTTAAAAAGAAAACAAGGAAAAACACAACTTTAAAAAAAATTGGTAGAGAAACAGAAGAACAATTTCTAGTTCAGCTATCGTTATTCGTTTTTTGTAGATAGTAATGGCCACCCAAGCTTTTGTTTTTCTCGGTGTGGATTAAACATGTTCCGGAACTTTCCTTTGAACTATTCAGCAGCTGGCAACATACACCAAGAACAGGAAGAGTTGCTTTGAGTTTTTGGTGAAAAAGAGGTGTTTATCATTGGGAAGCAGGTGGAAGAAGTAAAACTGTGGAAAAGCAATGCAAACTGTCTCAGTGTATAATAACATACTTTCAGTCCAGATATGCATCTAGGGCCAAGGACTGCTGCAGCTTTTTATAACTCTTAGGTGAACCCCCAGCATATTTTGTAAGTCATTCCATTCTAATGGCAGCAGCTGTTCAAATGGATAAATATGTATATTCAACATCATTGAAATAGCTGTTATGGCCTTCTTATGTTTTGTCCAATCATTTTGTCAATGTGTGCGGGGTGTGATTCTTCTTTTTCCTAACTGATGGCTGTTCCAATTTTTAAAGTCCAACTAATGTTTGCACATCTATTCTTAATATGTCCATATTTGGATTTGTTCAATTAATGAAAGAATAATATCTTCTTTGGTGCAAGAAATCTGAGGCCAGGAATCTCCTCCTACCTCCTCCTTCTCCTGTTCTCCCTCTCACGAACACCTCCAGCTTTGGCTTGCTTCAAAGTTGAAAAACTTCCAGTTTAGAAATGATGAAAAAGAAGAATGTTTGTAGCAGGTCTAAAGATATTAGATTCTTGGTCTCCTCTGCACACTAATAAGCCTTCAAGCCGATGCAGGGTCTACACCAGGCAAAAATTTTTTGTAGAAGTAGTCCTCCCCCAGCTGAGTGCAAAATTTCCATTGTGAATCAAGGCAGTTATTAAGTGAGTTTGGCCCCATTTTGCGACCTTTTTGTCACAATTGTTAATTGAATCACTGCAGTTATTAAGTGAATCATGTGGTTATCGAACAAAACTGGCTTCTCCCATTGACTTTGCTTGTCAGAAGCCAACTGGGAAGGTTACAAATGGTGATCACAAGATCCCAGGACAGTGCAGTTATCGTAAATACATACCAGTTGCCAAGACACAAATTTTGATCATGTGACTATGGGGATGCTGCAGCAGTCATAAATGGGAAAAACGATTAGAAGTCATTTTTTTCCAGCGCCATTGCAACCATTCACTAAATGAAAGTACTGCATATGCCTTTACTTTCCTGTAGCTCCAGTAGTCTTCAGAAAATTCTGCCATTATCTCCCTTCACTTCCATCTTACGTGTTTCATTTCATTTCAAGGATTCTCAGAGTAATCCATTCTTTCAGATGGCTCTGTGATTTAACTCTGTAGCAGCCTAGCATGGTAGATAGGGATACATATGTATGTTCAAATTGCAAATGGAGACATGGGTACTCTATTTTTCTTATCTTCATTTTTAAGTGTTTGGTTTCATAGTATTGAGAACAGTTGCTGGGCTGCATCCACAGTTTCGTTGTACTTGTACAATGACAATGAAGTTCTTCTAATTCTAATTCTAATAGAAACTTATGGATTCTGGTTTTAAGGGTAAATTTCAAGGAACTGAAACCTTCCTTATCTCAATGTTATTAGAAATGAATGCATTGTGATCTGAGTTTTCGAAAACCAGGACAAATATGCCAGTAATTTTTTTTTTCAGAACAATTACGGTTTTGTTTAATTGGTAAATCTATAACTTGTGAATCCTCTCTCTCTCCCTCCCTCCCTCCCTCCCTTCCCCCCTCTCTCTTATATCAAGCTGGGGTGAGTATTGTTTAGCTCACCTTTTTCCTTTCTGGTTGTGTAGAATCAACCTCTAGCTCAATTTGATTGGTGACAGATTGTGCCTGCCCTGTAGTAGTAATTCAAACATGACCACAAATAATTGAATGTGAGATGAAAAGACCTTCTGGAATGAAATGAAACTAGTTTCCTTCCTGGATCCCAGTAATGAATTCAAGGGTTAGTTCAAGGTTTTGAAAAGAAATGTAAAATCCTGGGCTTCTGAATCCAATATTTCAGTAATTTGGAGCAAATCTATGGAATCCATCACACACTCTCAAACTGGCACTGGAATAAATATACTAGGGAGGCAAATCCAGGGGAAAAAAGGGGGGGGAAGAAACATAAGAAAGGGTAGGGAAAGAGATTGTTGAGAAGATATTGCCTCCTGCCCAATCTTTGATTTACCAATGGCAGTACAGTCGTGCTAGAATAGGGGTGTCAAACTGGATTTCTTCAAGGGCTGGATTAGCATTGTAGTTCTCCTCCATGGGCCAAGGGGGGGGGGAGGCGGGACAGATGCCTCCTGCAGCACCCTGCTGGCCANGGGGGGGGGGAGGCGGGACAGATGCCTCCTGCAGCACCCTGCTGGCCAAAACGGGTTGCAGGGGGGGGCTGTTTTTACTAACAGAGTCATTGCGGGCCAGTCCTTTGCTATTGAAGCACCCTGTGGGCTGGATCTAGCCCATGGACCTTGAGTTTGACAGCCCTGTGCTAGAAGTTTAGTTTAATGATGACTAAAACTATACAGGTAGTCCTGAATTTATGACTACAATTGAGCACAACATTTCTGTTGCTAACCAGGACAGTTGTTAAAGAACTTTGACCTATTTTATGACCTTTCTCACCATGGTTGCTAAGTGAATCACTGCAGCTGTTAAATTAGTAGCACGGTTGTTCAGTGAATCTGACTTCTCCATTAACTCCATTAACTGGTCAGAAGGTGGGAAAAGGTAAAACCAGGACACTGCAACCGGTGAAAATACAAATGCTGATTGCCAATAGTTCAAATTTGGATCAAATGACCATTGGGATGCTGAAATGGTTGTATGTGTGAAAAACATTCATAAATCATTTTTTCCCATGCCATTGTAACTTTGAATGGTCACTTAACTAATGGTTGTAAGTAGAGGATTAGCTCTAATTTATTTTTCACAGCAGCAGCTTAGTAAAGGGCTTAACATTTTTAAAGGAACTTTTTACACTGGCTGTGGTCGTTGCTTTTTTTTTTAACTTCAAGTATAGAGGATACGTTACTTTTGAAAACCCCGCTGGTTTTTCAGACTGATTTAGTTTGCTTCAGCTTTCAGAGTTTTCAGCTTTGCATTGATTACCTTTCAATGTCTGTGGCTGCTTTTATCAATCCTAGCATTCTTGAAGCTCTTTATAAACTTTCCTCTCAATGCAATTATGGAATACTCATAAAAAATTTAAAAGAGCAACTCTGCCAGGAGTCTCTTATGACTAATTTAAATGGCAATTTGCCATGGAGTTCACAGATGCCTTGTTGTGACCGCCTGCTGGAGAAAAGTCTTAATTGTATTACAGTATTGTAGCACAAAAAGGTCAAAGGATGGACATTTTCAATATTTCAAATAAAACTGGTTTTCAAATATGATTTAAGCTGGAGATGCTCTGGGTAGCCATAGTGAACCATAGTTACCTTACTAAAATATGAAAGGACTCATTTATCAGTTTGCTTTCTTCTTCAAACTTCTATCTAAGAGCCTATTACAGAGAAATCTCCATTTTGTAATCAAAATAGAAGTCCTTTTGTGAATTAAAGTTGCCCTTGTAGGTGCTCAGTAAATTGTATGTTTTTATGCAATTTGAAACCACTTTACAATAGAATTTCTCTAAATTAAAGGCAGAGTGATACTATCTTGATTGCAGAAAATACGACTTCAGCAACAGAATAGTCAATGTCTGGAATACTCCACCTGACTCTGTGGTTTCTTCCCCAAACCCCAAAATCTTCAACATTAGACTGTCTACTATTGACCTCACCTCTTTCCTAAGAGATCTGTAGGGGGCATGCATAAGCACACCAACGTGCCTACCATTCCTGTCCTATTGTTTCTTTTTTTTCATATTTGTATCCATTTCATATATTTATAACCATGTTTATACTTATACCTGTTAATTAATAATTGTTTCACTAAATAAATAAATAACTAAATAACTAACTAAATAAATAAATTTGTGATCTCCCCAGAATTATCTTGTGATTAGAGAAGCTTGGCATACTATTTCCTTGGTCTCTGAATGCCTTCTATATGAGACTACATAAAGCTAAAAGGGCATTCTGCAGTATCTTAGCTCTTTATTTTTAATAAAATTGGATTCTCACACTGTCTGTGCAATTGAGATATCTCTTGAAGGAGAAAGGATTGATTTATTATTGTCACCACCTCAAAACTCTATACAAGGTGGTGCTACAGTGTGCCTTTAATTTTGACATGTTTTCTTCTTCTTTTATTTGTCAGTAAGGAGACTCAATTTGATGTGGAGATTAAAATGATGGATTAGGAGCAGGGAATGTTCTGCTTTAGACATAAAAGCCATGGATGACCATAGGCAAGTCACTTCCTCTTAACCTTAAGAAAGTGGCAACAAACTACCACTTTTCAAAAATGAGACCAACAAAATTGCATGGACTTGTCTGGGAGTCACCAGGAATCAAGCTGAAACAAAACACAAGCAGGATTACGAAGTGATAACTACCAAGCCATTGCATTAAGATGGCTGGCCGATTTAGAAGTATAACCCCTCGGAGAAGAGATTAGAGACTTCTCTTCTCCTTAGGTTCAGTCCTGTTGCTGCATTAGCCATTGATCCTTGCTATCTTCAAATTCAGAGAATCCTGGGTTGATCAATATCTATCTCTCTAGGACTATAAGCCATGATCTTAAGTAGACCTCCCATCTGTAATTATAACAGACCACAGTTCCCAAGTCCAAATAAAATGTGTTTTTCAAAAATTATTTGCCAGTAAATGGTTGCTTTTCCATTCAATTTATTTGCCTGAAAACAATAGAATTGCAGCACACCCAAACCCCCACCTCAAATTAAGCAAAAATGATATGACATACATGCAAAGCAAATCAGCCATTTCAAATGTTACACTTGCAGTCCAAAGCTGAGACGGAATCACTAAGAGTATACACACTGCATATTATTTTTCATCACCCTGAACTTTAAGTGATCCACGGGGCAAGAAGTGGGGGCTGAGGAGTTGCCCGCACAGTTTTAAGACTATGGAATGTATGTTTGAAAGTTATTGTGTGAACTATGGAAGATCAAGGAAAGTCTGTCTCCTATGCACCACAGTGGTTTCGAGTAGTGCTTGACTTTTCCACCACAATTGAGTCCAAAATTTGTCACTTTTTTTTCAGTGCCATTGTAACTTTGAACAGTCACTAAATAAATGGTTGTAAATCAAGGACTATCCGTACGTTCCAGCTACCCTGTGGGTAGGATACTCAGTAAATAGAATCAGCTAAATTATTACATTGCATTTCATTTCCCCAAATTTGGGATTTCCAAGAGTTTTGTTTAGTGAAACCAAGGAACAGATGTTTGCCCAAAAGCACCTTTAACATGAAGTCATAATGAGACAGACTCTGCAAAACCCAACTGTGAAAATACCTCAAACAATAATCATCCTCGCAAGGAAATTCTTTGTGCTTCACTTACCAAAAAAGAAACCCAGGAAGAAAAAGCAGTACTTGTATCAAAGCTGTCCTCAAGCTTCCAGAGAAAAATATAGTTCATTAGTATTTTGATCAAATACAAATTGCATGACATAAAAGTGCTGTGCATATAACAATTCCAAAGGGACAGAGAACAAAGTCTTTGTGCTTTTTAATATATAAGAAATAATGTGTGCATTTGGACTGGATGCATTCATGTATTTTTCTAAATAAAAAATAATCAGACTATTGCTATTTATATGGGCTTACATTTTTATTACAAGCTAAGCTCAATTAGATTTAAATGAGCCCATGCATTTCTTTTTAATGTCAAAACTAGAGTTTGTACACAACTTCACTCCTATTCTTCCTTTAAAAAAAAAAAATCAATTCCCTAATTTAGAAGAAGCATTTATTTTCATTTTGGTTAAATCATTTGGAATCACTGACCTGGTGATCCCCTTAAGTTTAATAGTAGATTTGAATCTATTTTCCAGGCTCTGTCTGATATACTGAGTTTTGAATACTTGTTCTTACAGGCATATATGTCAAGGCAATTGGATTAGTATGTAAAGGATATCTTAATCTATATTTAGTGCGTGCTAAGAAAGCACTGATCACTGATATCTACCAAAATTAACACTAATAAATAGCACAAATTACAAATTACTATAACTGAATTTTGTTTTGAAACAGCTGGTTAAAAAATAGCATGCACTATCGATTTTATAAGTATTGCTTTACTACTGTGCTTTTAGCTAAATTGGAAATATCTGCCATGGGAGCAAAATACTGGACATTTCTTCTAAAAGCAGGGTCTCTATCTCAGCTAATTCAATAAATTGGTTTTTCTGGGTCTGTAGGAACTCACTATGGGGTCTCTACATTTTAATTCCATGTCTTCTTGTTTATCTGCCCATTATGCCTAGCTTTGCAGTGGATAACATGAAATTTGATCTGTTCTTTGCCACCCTTAGCAGAAATCATTAGCTATTAGCATGGACAGAAAAGCATAGCATGATAGTATAGCATTCCTAAAATTAGCATACTAATAGCTAATGATTTCTGGCAAGGCTGGCAAAGAACAGATCCAACTTCATGTTATCCTCTGTAAATATGGAATATGAAAGACAACAAAGGGCTAGATTTCATCACTAGATCCAGAGCACTCACAATAGGTTTCTTGCGAGACCAGCTCCACTTTCTCCGTTTGTACAAAATGGGAACACTATAGAAGTTTTTTAAAGGATAGTGTATCATGACATCTAGGACAGCAGTCCCCACCTTTTCTAGTTTTGTGGACCAGCAGTGGTGATGGCAGCAGTGGGAAGGAGGGAAAGGTGATGTGTTGTGGCCTGTCAGCTGCCAGCCTCTCCAGCAGCCAAATCAGTTCAGGAGTCGGTGTGGGAGTCAGCACCATTATCAAGGCAATCTGAGAGCTCCAAGTGGGAAGAGGGAATGGAGCTGTCAGAGATAGAGACAGAAGTGGAGCTTGGACTGTCCATCAGCCCTCAGATGGAGAGTCAACAGCTCCCAGATCTAGAGGTGGCTGATGAGGAAGAAGAGGAACAGCTGGTTCCAGTGCCTGATGTGCAGATATGCAGAAGGCAAAGGAGAGGAGTGGAAATCTATGGGCCAATCCTTGGGACAGAAGAGCCACCACTGCTAGCAAAGCCCCACACTAGCTCTGGGGATAAAAGACAGGGGGCAGAGATGAATAGGTGTGGAAGACAACTATTCATCTCCCTGTTGGACAGACTTGTTAGCCTGCTGTGAGAGACTTTTTGCTGAGGCTGCTGGTGCTCCTAATAAAGGGAACATTTGTTTAACTACAGAGAGTTTGTCGTGCTTGGCAGCTGGGTCAGAACATGATGGTTCCACGCAAGTGACAAGTGAGTGCACATGCACTTGCCCGCCACTTGCATAACCCGGTTCCAAACAGGCCATCATCTGGGATTTGGAGACCTCTGATCTAGCGATTTATACTAATAAGGATCCTCTAGACAGCATTGAGATCAGGCCCAAACTATTTCCTTAAGTAGTCCCTTCTCTAGCAAGAACAAGATCTGGTACTTAACCGATTCCCTTCTGCAACAATGAATTGGTTTCTAGAATTAAGTAAACTCTGGCAACATCAAGCTGAAGCCAGTAAGAGAATCAAGAGGAGTGACCTTGCAGGAAGACTATAACTAGCTTATCTGCTTTACTAGATCATGGTACTCTGATAATTCATATACAATGATCTAGTATTGGATTATGCAAATATATGGTCAAAATAGGCCAATGTTACCAATATCTTCACTGTATAGCTTTGGTATGTTCATAAAATTTTTGGAAGCATTTTATCCTTATAAATGGGTTGCCATCATTCTAAGCAACTGAAGACGTATGTCAACAAATAGCTTCTTAGTGCTTTTCAAAGGTAGCTTCTTAATGTTTTTCACAGATATTTTGAAAAGTAAAAAAATAGGCTGAAATCTCTCCCTTAAGAAGGCAATAATTTGAAAAAAAAAAGAATAGCTATTACTATAAAAGCAATGCAATAATCTAATTCTTATTTGTTGCAGTGGTCATAAATCAGGACTACAAAAGCAGCTGAGGAGAGATTCATTCATGAGGAATGTATGCAAATAATTGGCATAATTTCTTTTTTTGTAAGTAGATACATCAGTGGTTATCAGCTAAATCATTGGCATATAAAGTGGTTACAGAGTTGGGTAATACAATAAGTCTTTTGTTATGAATTTCTCATTCAATCAGATACAGGTTTTTTCCATTTCCTTTTATGTATTCATAGATTGAGTGTGATGCATGTGGGTCCGAAGGAACTCTACAATTTCCATGTGGGCAGATTTCAAAGCCAGGGACAAAGCAGAATTGCCAGCCTACATGATAAAGGACAAAAAACAGGAGATTATTATGCCAGCTCTCCTAAACTCTTTACTTTTCCCAGATATCAGACATACCCATACTTTAAAAAGCTGCATATTTAGGTTATGAACCATGTGAATAAAGAATAGCAACCTTGTTTCTACTATATATTAGGAAGCCCATTAGTACTTCTTTGTGAGAATAGTCACCTATCTGTCAACTAACTGTGGAGTCCTTGATGCTCTCTGTGCTTGGTTATTTTCCTGAAGACATTTCATTACCAATTTCATTACCAACATCATCAGTGCTCACTGATAAGTTGCTAAGTGGGAAATTTGTTGAGTTTTGCCCAATTTTATTATTTTTCCTGCCATGTTCATTAAGTCAAACCGTGCAATTACTAAATTAGTAACACAGTTGCTAAGTGAATCTGGCTTTCCCATTGACTTTGCTTGTCAGAAGGCCACAAAAGGTGACCACACAACCCTGGGTTATTGCAACTGTCATAAATATGGACTGCTTGTCAAGCATCTGAATGGAAAATCACATGACCCTAGGATTGCTGCAATAGTCATGTCACTTTTTTCAGTGTCGTAATTTCAAATGGTTATTAAATGAACTGTTGTAAGTCAAGGACTACCTGTATGTACCTGTATGCATTCATTCATAGAGTGGCAGCTCACCATTGGCTATGTAAACCAATTTTTTACTCTGAATAAAACAAAATTCCTTACCATAATGCTTGACAACATGGAAGCAGTATGGTCCAATAATAAAATATTAGATGAATCCTTTGATTTGTTTTGATTTTACAGAACCATAGCTCTCTTTAAAAAATCAATCCTCTGCTTGTAGAGTGGACCACTAATTAATGGACCAACTCCTGTATCTCAATAGCACTGACTGGCTGTAGAATAAACATGAGCTATTTGTGAAGAAGGATACTGATGATTTCCAGCTGCCTCAGTGCTTGTGAAATTACAGGCACATTATAAATCATGGCCCTGCATTAGACCTAGTTTGCATATTGTGCTTCCAAACCAGGCCCTTTTGCAATGCGTCCAAACTTGATAAGACTCATCTGTATCTAATTATAGCCTTTTCTTCAGTTTCCATCAGGAAAGTAAACAACAGTTTTTCCAGTGTAAATCAAACTATGAACAAAAGATAAGCTGGGGTGTATTTAGTCTAGCTGAGTTATTTTCCTGAATAGAAATTGGTCTCACATCCAGAAAACTGAAGATCGCTTATAATAAGTTCTGATTAATACACTTTAAAGAATCCAGAGTGACATTCCATCCATAGCTCAGTAAACCAATTTTTTACTGTGGGTAAAACAAAGAGTTACTCAACACAATGTATCAGAACATGGAACATGGAAGGTCCAATACTAAAATTTTAGATAAATCTTTTGATTTATTTCTATGTCTAGTTATATGAATAATTGTTCTTTATTATTTTTCATATTTTTACATTTGAAAATATCATATTCATATTTTTCTTTGTGTTTGCTGAGTGTTTTATGTGCATCATCTTTTATTTTAGGTCAACTGAACTGGACCTTTACCAAACTCCTGTTAATGAATTCAAATAGGATGCTGGTAAATCTTAAATAATAACTGATATATTATCATTGTAAAGGTTCTTAAATTTGGTTCAAATTTCAGGGGAAATGAACAAGGGTATTGCTTTGCTCTGCAAGCAGGCAACCACCCATGAAGAATTTTAGTTTGCAATCTGTACTTTCAAACAAAGCACACATCCACATACTCAATCTTGTTATATCATAAATTTTTAATCTACAGATATTATAAAAATAGTTTGCCAGCATGCTTGTTTTACTCCTTGTGCTGCCATTACACCATGATTTAAATTATTGGTGCACGTATAATTATGGTGTTTATAGGTATCATATCTACACAAATGGCAGTCTGTGACTGAGTACAATTACTTGTAAAAACTATACCCCTTATGCAATTTTGTGTTACATGTACTCCCATTTAAAGGATCTAACAGTCAAATCAAGAGCAGATTTATCTGAACAGCGTAGATTTCTATAAGAATGTCTGTATGCTAAAGAAAAAAAACCCACCCATTTTAGTGGTTTTCAAACTCTTAAATTGAAACTTGTTGTCAGGCAAGCTTATTTTTCAATGTCTCAAATTGCAGGATCTTTTATATTTGTTTTTAGTTTTATGACTAACACAAAAAGAAACAAACAAACAGCTTTAAAAAGCACACAGTATAATATTGTGAAAATATAGTATACATGTCTCTGTAAAAAAAATTGCAAATATAAACTGATTGTCAATAATGCCAGGTTTGGAATGCTTGTTAAACTAGGATAATCTTAAACCAAAAAAACCTCCATACCAAATCTTTTAAAATAACCACATTTTTATTAAATCAAAAGCATAAATATTTTTTTTGCCTGCCTGACAGATTTCATCCAACTGGGTACCAATTCAAATATATGTCATTATGGAAACAGCCCTAGTTCAAATAATTTTGTAAGTAAGAACTCATATGGGGCACATAGTCCAAAAGATATGGGATACGTCTATTTGTTCTCACCTTGTCCACTAATGCAGGATCACAACCTGAATGAGATAAAAGAAGTTTCACCATCTCCAAATTACCATGTTGAGAAGCCACCATTAATGGTGATAGGCCATCCTCATCCTGAAGATTTATATCAGCATTGCAAGACAGCAATGCTTTCACCATATCTTCTCTGTCATGGCTCACTCCCAAAATTAAGGCAGTCTGTCCACCCTAGAAAATACCATTAATGAGGGTTACACACCATGTACTCAATTTTGCTATACCATATTCATTCACTTACCCTCATTGGTAAAATACCAATCTCCAAGCAGTCCTTCAGAATGCATTATATAGATTACATTATAACCTTCTCTCCTTTTCTCTCCCTCCATATTCATCTTACCCTAGGCATCTGACGTCCTGTTCTTTGGCATCTTCATTTGGCATTTTTCTTTTCATATCTAGTTTTATTCTTTTTTTATAAGATTTTAATCTAAACTTGCTTGCATCAGGAAAGTGTGCAATGATTTGAGAATCTGTATGCTATATTGTATCTTTTTTCATTTGGCATAGATATTTTTTTCCAATCTCCAAGTTACTCCAGGTTATATTCTCTTGCTATACACTTGGCATTTGGGCAATTTAAGACCCCCCATCTCCTACAGTTAGTTAGCTGTACCCTGTACATGCATTGTTATTATTGACCAAAAATTTACTGCCCATCATATGTAACTTTCAACGGTTTCAAGTGAATAGAAAAGATTCCCTGTGTGTAAATATATCTCTCACTCTACAATCCTGTTTGTAAACTATTGGTGCAGATTTTCTGTTTTCCTTCAACCACATTTCTTGGATGCTTTTTCTGGATTACTTTGTGTAAATCCTACTTTGGCAGTAAATGTTCCTGCAATTCCTTTCTTAAAATTCTTATTTAAAATGTCTCTTCTTTTTTTATCTTGTTATTGTTAACATTATTGGTTTCGATTTCTTTTGGGGTCTTTTCTGACTTGATGCTGAAAGTTTATGTTCAACTGTCATATATTTCTATTGCAGAAACTATTCATTCTCGATTTTTTCCTGAGTGTGATAGCTTGTTGTGAAACCACTTTCATCTTTTCTTCTTTGAAATTTTGGTAAGTTTGCTTTTTTCCCTACTTCTGTTTCCACAGTGCCTACTTCTTCCCATATATATAAAATTTATAATATGATATAATGAAATGTAATATAATATAATGTAATACATATACCATTTATACAATTGTATATTCTCCAAATCAAATCTTGATGGAATAACTAATCTCTTTAATTTTCAAAGAGATTTCAGGTCACAAATATATAGGTATAACGTGTGTGTGTGTGTAATCTATATAGCTGTATAATCTATATATTTGTGTAAGGCATCTGTATATTTGTGGTCTGTTTCACAATCTGTACTTATAAAAACTCTCAGTAGATTGCACTTCCATCTTCTGATTTTCTTGTATTATTGTTATGTGGCCAATTTTATTTATGTTGGTGTTAATCCATCTGTTAATGTCTAGGACTGGAAGCAGAATGTGTGTTTACATGGTTTAAAGCACATATTGAGCAAAAAGTATCTCCACAAAAACTCTTCTGCAGCATTATGGCATTTACCAATGTAAACCTTGATGTAATTCTTTCTAAGTTCCTCCACTTCTTAAACTTCTACATTCTAATTACTTATCAGTAGCTCTGCAGAAGATGCATTTAGCAAGTTTTGCAATTTGTAAAATGGACCAAATCCAATCCACCTAGGATTACATATTCCTAAAATACCTAATTTAGCATACTTCATTTCTACTTTAACAAATTAAAGTCTTCCTTGATTCCTGCTCTTCACATTTTATGTTCCAATTGAAGGAACTCTTTAGTACTGGCCCCTCAGTGATTAGATTCCTTGTAATGAAATTGTCTCCAAATCTACTCAAGAAAGTTTAATGCTGTTTTTCATTAACTAAAGAAGGATCTTCTCACCTGGTGAGTTTCATCATTTAACATCAAAACATCTCGAAATACTGTAACCATGTTCAGTTCTCTCAGCTACTATATAAAAAAAAGTGTTTATTGGTTTTTTTTCCCAGATTTTATTTTGGACTTCTTTTTGCTAGACAGATATGTGTATATCATGATTTAATAATACACAAATAATGAAATGTTATTGAAGAACATGATCATATAAAAATAGCCTTTGGCGTTAGCCATAAATTCAATATACCTGGCTAGCCCTTATATTGACATTGCCTTCTTGCAAGAGCTTCTTGACTACTTCCATTTCTTCCTCAGTCTCTGCTGATGCTAGTGGAGTGATCATCACTGCTGTATACCCAGCTTTATTTTGACAATCCACATCACAAATACCTGAAGAAAAAAACAAAGGTTTTGATGTCAGTCATTGGAGAAGGAGACTTTCCACAATTGATTTATTTATAGTCTCAAAATCTAATCCTCCCATACCTAAGTTGCCTGAGGAAATTAGCTACTTCTCAACTGAGCTGCTCTTCCACTGAAGAACTCTGTTAGTAGAGAGAGAGGAAGAGATTTCATCTCAGCTGAATGGCCACTGTATCTGCAAGAAGCTACGTTATGTGTCTGCCGGCAAGGTTTCCACCAAGAAGAATCAACAGGACTCAAAAGAAGCAAGAACAGCACAAGTAGAAATAGGAAGTCTACATTCTTCTAAGGAGGTCCTACACATTGTGGGGAAATGCTTAATTAAATTAAGAGCCAAAGCAATGGGAGATAGATGCAACAAAGTATCTTTCACTACATGCGTAACTACAGTAGAATCCAAACCTCAGAAGATTATATCATCTGAAAATGGTCACAAGACTTACAAAAACAATGCATTAAGATGCAAGAATATTAGCTATTTAGGATATCGAATAACTACAACAAGGGGTGACCTTGTTGTAGGCTGTCCCAGAACCTCTACTTTCTGATCCTCTAAGAAGACTCCAGCACCTTCTAACAAAAAACAATGGCCATATTTGTACCCATATATAGATGCCCTTTGCCAGTGGAGGGATTCAATTTTTTTTACTTCCGGTTCTTCTGGCCGTAGCTTGGTGGGCATGGCAGAGGAAGGATACTGTAAAATATCCAGTCAGAGGTGGTATTTGCCAGTTCTCCGAACTATTCAAAATTTCCGCTACCAGTTTTCCAGAACCGGTCAGAACTTGCTGAATACCACCTCTGCTTCACACCATAGAAAAGACCAAACCTGTTTTATGTTCTTTGTCTCCTTCCTTCCAGGATCAACAGGCGGCTTTGGTTCTAGTTAATACACATTCCAGTATAATGTATGTAAGGAGAATAGTCTTTGTTCTCAGCATGTACACAGACAAAAACTGATTGATTATATTTTTTTCACTTCTATTGCACCGAATGAGAGAGAGAATGACAACCCCTCTCAATCTTGGCCAGCATTGGCAGCAGGACCTTTAGTTATGCTGAGTTACATGGATTCACTCCTCTCTGACCTTAATTTAGGATACATTCTTCATCATAACACTTTCTATAAATTTATTTTCTCATTACATCAACCAGGAAGATGTACAGATAATTGCACTAATCAATAAAGCCCTTTCTGATGCTTCTGTTTTAGGATAGTTCATTTACAAGGTAGGTTTTATCAAGAATATTCACAGAAAACAAGTATAAGCATAAAAAAATCATCTTAAATTGATAGCTTAATGAAGATTTTTTGATTCTTCTAGTCTCATCCAAGGAAGGATAATTCATGTTACTGGTAGGGATTATTGACCATATTTGTAAAGTATTTTCAGAAACTTTTGTTGATATCTGATAAGAAGATTTTGATGTATTACCCTTTTGCAAATATAAATGCCCCTCCTAAACAATAATGACATTTTTATCTCTGGTCAGCAGAGGTCAGCAGTATGCAAAATTGTCCAGACAATTAATGCCAACTTGAATATCAACCAAGAAAATGGGCTGAGAATAGTAAACAGAATTTAATTTCATTCAAAATATGTTGCAATACACTTGAACTCTGGGTGAAGAAAACTAGGAAGGAATAGGAAAAGTAAGAGTTACCTTACTTAGGAGAAATATATATATATGTATGCTGTTCAGCTTTATTCGGGTATTTTCCCACGTCATTGTAGTTGTGCTTTTAAAGTTGTAGCAACATTTCGGCAGAATCTCATCTGCCATC
>BHFT01057360.1:0-26823 GCA_004320025.1 Laticauda laticaudata
CTAACACACCTAAACAGCACACACCCCAAAATCAAGTTCACCATGGAAATGGAAACAAACAAACAACTACCATTCCAGTCTCCTTCTGCTGCCACGCCCACCAAGCCACGCCCACAGAACCGTAATTTTTTTTTTAATCTGACCATTGATTTAAAGTGAAAATAAAGTTATTCTAAATCTAAATCTTCGTACCATTAAAGTCGTATTTATTGAATTATTTTCATATAATAAAAGTTTGAGGGCTGGTAAATTACCTGAAACTTCATGTGTTGATGAGCTGAAGAGTTGGGAACTCCTGCTTTAAATGATGAGTTTCGTTGTCCTGGAATCAAAATCAGCACTGACTTTTGTGTGACATTTCCTGACAGTATTTGAAGATTGATAGCAAGTGCTTTTGTAGCCTTCTTCTCCCAAACTATACCTGCCTGGTTCCTTGTGGAATGTGTTTTCAGTACCGTTAATCACCTTTATTGCCCTCCTCTGAACTCACTCCAGATGTGTGAAAAGTCTGGGAAATAACACTGATGATGAATATGCCCACCACACACACACTCAGACATGTGTGCTCCTCAGCTGGGAGAGTCACTAAAACCATTCAAGCAGTTTTTAAAACTCTTTGGAGAATAGTTATTGGAAATGCAAGTGCAAATGAAAGCAGCACAGCAATAACAGAAAGGGCCGCACCAAATGTTCTTGAATGTTGATCATCACTTTACTGGGCACGTATTGGAAACAATAAAATAAATCCCAGGTTCAAATCTCCGTTAAGCCATTGCACTAAATGTATGACTTTGGCTCTCTTACAATTGTACCTTTTGCATTCTTGCAGAAGTTCATTTGAAACTAGAATGAGGCAGAACTAGAGAGAATTGGGATTCGTGTGTGTGTGTGTGTGTGTATTGGGGGAGAGAGTTACTTGTCTAATTGTGGGAAGCAGCCCTAGAACAAGGCATGGCAAATTTTAAAAAATGTTGATCATATTCAGATTACTTAATTTTAGGAAGCAGACATGTCTCTCTCCTTTTTCTGGGATTGTATTATTTTTTCTCCTCATATTGTTTGAAAAAGTGTGCATTTGTATTTTCATACTTCTTGTGAAAAACAACTCTCTCCATTAAAAGTTGTTGATACGTATAAAAAATATAAAAGTTTTGTGAATGGCTTTGCTTAAAGTAGAATGCATTTGGGGGACTGAGATTTTGAATGCCATTATAATGGAGAAAACCTTTTATTTCTGCAGAGTATAATAAATGACACTGATCCTCATGGCTATCTATGCACTATCCATGATACTTGGGTTTTGCTTCCTTTGGAAATATTTGTGGGTCTCCAGAATTTCTTTGCCAATGTGGTGTGAAGTAGGATTAGAGTTGTGGTGGTGCAGTGGTTAGAATGCAGTATTGCAGGCTATTTCTACTGATTGCCGGCTGCCAACAATTCGGCAGTTTGAGTCTCACTGGCTCAAGGTTGACTTGGCCTTCCAATCTTCCGAGGTTGATAAAATGAGGACACAGTTTATTGGGGGCAAGATGATGACTCTGTAAAGCCACTTAGAGAGGGCTGTAAAGCACTGTAAAGTGGTATGTAAGACCAAATACTACTGCTAAAATGCTAGTGCTGTAGAATTAACAGGTGACCATCAAATGGAGGACTTCTCATGTCCTCCATTTGGCAAATATAGCCTTAAAAAGCCTTCTGACTTTATGATATCTTGTTTAATTTTGGACTGTGATTTTGTAAATTGTTTGTTACTTCCCCACCCCCCACCCCCATTTTTCAACAGACTTGTCAACATAGATTTACCTTATTTTTTTCCTGATTCCAGAAAACAGCTTCAGTCCAGTTCCTTCAGTCTAGGAGCAAGTGAGTCTGTGAATTGCATGACTCATCATATATTTATTTCTATGGTGAAATTTGGAAAGTGTATCATCATAGTTTCTATATTACCACAAGCATATGTTCTTGAAAATAAAAATTTGTTGGCAAAATACTGCCTTTGAAAAACCAGTCTTTCTGATGCTGGAAAAAGTAATTTCTTATACATGTAAAAGCAATAGCACTTAGACTTATATACCACTTTACAGTGCTTTATACAGTCCTCTCTTAGCAGTTTTACAGAGTCAGCATATTGCCCCCAACAATTTGTTCCCTTTTCAGATATCCAATGTACCCTAAGTAGGATAGGCATATCCTCTGGGGTAACTGTAGACATGTATGTTTATAATGAAACTAGGGAACTGTTTCTGTTCTAAATTAACAATAGGTAAACTCAGTACAACTGAAGAGAAGTGATTCATTGATGCCATTTCTAATATTTCTTTGAAACTAAAATGCTTCTCTCTGAATGTTGGATCAATTATCAAAACCAGTACAAAAAATTACCAGAAATAAAGGTGGAAGAAATTAGAGTGGCTGTCATGAAAAGACAACCCAGATTTCAAGATCTTAATTGCTTATTGTTTTGTGGTTTATTTCCTACAAATTTGCATTATAAAGGTGAATGTTTCTACCGGTTTGTGAATGTTTGTGTGTGTGTGTGTGTGCATATACGTAATACATACTGTATATACTGTAGGTATAAACATTTTTTTTTTAATTGATGTACTTATTCCTTGTTCAGCATTAAATCCAATGAAATGATTTGTGCTTCTTCATGGGAGAAGGAGTACATCATACAAGTCTGGGATACTGCAAGTTTTAAAAAGCATATGTTCCAGGAAAGGAATAAATGTGTTTTTTTATAAAATCACTAGAATTTGGAGGCCATTAATTCAAGAATATGTAACAAAGTTCTTTCAGAATTTAGTTTTGAGTTATCTTAAATTGGACAATAATCAAAAATAAAATAAATATTTTAAAAAGTCTGGGCTTGTGGCAGGAATCATTATGTCCTGCATATAGGGTATTTTTGTGACTGTAACAACAAATTTGAAATAGAAGCAATTTCCAAAATATAAAATAGGGTACATCTGATTTGGCGGAATGTGAATCCCACTGTCAGTATATGGTTTAGCGCTGGTAATACAAATTGTAATTGTAGACTGGTAGCTATTAATCAGTACAAAGAACACAGCCCAGAGAAATGGAAACCTGTAAAGAAAGAGAGGGTGAGTTTGTAAAGGGGGAAGTCTTCAATATCATTTAAACTGTGAAATGTCCTTAATGTTGGCTTGCCTGCCCAACCAGTGTAGCTAGGTGTGTACATCACATCAGTAACGAGTCAGAGTCTTTTTCTTACACTTTGCCTACCAATGTCAAATTTCAAAATAGAATAGAATTCTTTATTGTCCAATTGTGATTGGACACACAAGGAATTTGTCTCCGGTGCATAAGCTCTCAGTGTACATACAAGCAACAAGTGATAAATCATGATCATAATCATAAAATACAATCATCATAAATCTTAAGATACAACACTCAGTGATAGTCATAGGATACTAAATAAGCAATTAACAAAAATCACAATAGGATACTAATAAGAGTAATCAACATCAATCCATAAGACACAGACAACAAAGTTATAATAAGAAACTAAGGAAATAGGTAATAGGAAAGGCGAGAAGGATAATAGTAAGACAGCCCTATTAGGTAGTTTGACATCCCAGGGCATAAGATAGTGTTGTGGAATTAGTTGCTTAGCAGAGGGATAGCAAGGGGGAAAATACTGTCCTTTCATCTAGTTGTTTTGGTATGCATCATCTTGAGGGAAGAATTGAAACAGATTATGTCCAGGATGTGAAGGGTCTGTGAATATTTTCACAGCCCTCTTTCTGGCTCATGCAGTATACAGGTCCTCAGTGGAAGACAGGCTGGTTGCAATTATTGTTTTGGATTGTCTTGTTTAGTTGCTGCGCCAAAGCAGACAATTATAGAGGAGCAAATGACAGACTCAATAATTCCTTTGTAGAACTGTATCAGCAACTCCTTGGGCAGTCTTTAGGTTTGAACTAAAAAAAATCTTTAGGTTTTAATTTTGATCCTTCCCCAGGGAAGGTCACTATGTTTTGTGCATTCATTTGGAAATGTGCCCCCCTCATCGACTAAAAACTTGATTGTGCAGCCTATATTGTGATCTTGGCCTCAGAAAATCTTTCTGTATTTAAAATTGTGCTACTGGTTTTTTTTTTATTCCTTTTTGACTTTCTCCCTTTCTTATTTGCATTGCACATTCAAATTCCTACTCAAGTTCTTGTTAATTATTAAACCTTTATCTACTCCCGGTTTACTTCTTACAAGAAGCAGTACCTCTTGTTTAATGCAGCATATGGCCAACAAAAGCTCCAGAAGGTAGGAAGCCAAAATGGAGCACATTTTTTTCTGAAATCCTCATCAATAACTCTCCTCCTCCTCCTGCTGTGCCACTATGTGGCACAACTGAAGTGTCATGTACACAAGGACCCTCCTGCCCTTCACAACTGCTGGGCTAGAGAGACGGCTGGAGCAGTGCCAGAGGTCTCGGATGTCTTCAAAGCAGCAGTCTCACTCTTACAATATTTTCTTCAGGCTTGCTGTCTTTCTGTTTGGTTTAGTTTTTCTTCCAGTCCCAGCTCAGAGCTTGCAAGCCCTATGAAGCATCTTAAAGTGGGTAAGATAACATTTTGAAAAAGTTCTTGACCTGAGATTTTGAAGGAGCCTTGCCAAAGGGTGCTGTGTAGCACAGACGACCTGCTTGCAAAATAAGAAGCAAATGAGGGACTGGCCTTATTGGCTTAAGCTAGTAGATGGTAGGCTTTGGGATGCTTAGAGGACAGTTAGCAAAAACAAGCATCTTATTTTCATAAAGACTGACTGAAGCACCACAGAGTTCAGTGGGATTGCTCTAAGCACAGCTAAGTCTGGATCCAATCCAATATGACGATGCAGCTAAATGATGGGCCTTAATTATTCAGAAGTTGCAATACTATTGTAGCATATGAAGTCAGTTGGGTTGAAAGAGTAGAAACACACTTCAAAATTTCAAATTTCAAAAGACATAAAACTCATAAGCCACAAAGTGAAAAGAATTTGCAATCTATATGATTGAATTCTCTGCCCGTTTATTTCTATTAGTAGAAATAAACACTTTTTTTATTCTTTGATTTGTCTCTTGAGATGTCTTTTGGAAGGTGTTTGAATGGAAGGCTAACAGAAGTGCCACCACAATCTATTTTGTCAGCTTTTCTTAATGGCACATATCACTGTCACTGTCAAAATAATTATCAAATAGTTGTGAAAACACTATTACCAATAGATTTGGGGAAATACTGCTTCCCAATTTCTTGGTAATACTTATAAATTGTGTACTATTCTTCTTAACAGATAAATTGTGAGATCTTTCATTTATTCTGATTCGTGTATTCTAGAGGATTCTGGGATAGATTTATTTTTAAAAATATTGTGTGTTTGATAGGACGGTACCACTTGAAGTGAAAAGATTGTGTTCCTACATGTTTTCCCATGTTTACTTTAAATATTTTTACTCAAGCCCAAATTGTCATTCATATGGTAAACTAAACTACAAGAGGATCATGTATTTTTAGGAGCTGATATGATGCAGTTGATTAATTTGTAACTCATTGTATTATGCCAATCTTTTCTCCCATCTTTCTTAGCCATACAGACTTCCCATAAGACCTAGGTCTTTGCATAATATGACCAAACTATAACAATTTGAGCCTGGTCCTTTGGGGCTTGAAGGTGAATTCCAGACTGATTTGACTAGAATCCAGCAGTCTGTTTCCTCAGATGATTGTGGTGTTCTCAGGAATTTTGTCTGACACCAAAGTTCAAATGTGTCAATACTCTTTCAATCCTGCTTCTTCAAAGTCCAATTTTCATTTCCATAGAGTGTTACACCATTGTCTGCACAATTCTGATTTTTGTAGGTATGGCTATATCAAAGCATTTCAGTCTTTTCCACATTCTTCATTTGCTATGCCATCAAGTGTTAGACTGCATCATATTTCTTGATTGCTGGTTTCTTTACTGAGTTTACAGTTCATTTGCATTTTCAACAATCAGGGTAATTTCATCAGCATTGCACATCGCTGGATATTTTTTCCTCCATCTTTGAAACTATGCTTTTCTTCTAACCCAGCCTCCCTTGATATGTCTTCACCATTTAGCTTGAATACATTAATAAAGGGAAAGTAAACAGCCTTTTTTCATTCCTTTGTCAACCTGTGGAGAGTTTTTTTGCCATGTTGTGTCCATAGTGTGATTCCTGTGCCTTCTTTCCTTGCTCTTATAAGAACTAAATTCATGGTTCACTTTCATTTTGAACTTTTGTCTTAATAAGGAGAATATATTTCATTATTCTGGTCAAAACTGAAGATCTTCACAAAGCTAATTTAGGGTGAAATAAAAATTCAATTTGTTCTGAATTGGCTCTGTGGCTAAGGAACGTTACCTATATGAAGATCTCATAAAGCTAATCTAGCCGAAGAACAATGTTTTTCTCCCCCTTTAGTTTTCTCATTGTTCATAATTGCTGCTATTAAAAATAATTATACCAGAGGTCCTGTTAGCTATGGAAAAAGTGATCATGAAAATTTATTTACTTTATGTAATTCTATAGCATGAGATCCCCAAGCTCAGGGCCATGGACTAGTACCAGGCTGTGGCCTGTTAGGAACTGGGTCACAGTGGGTCACAGTGATGGGTGAGTGAAATTGTACATGTATGGGATTTGGGTTGTGCAGTCCACTTCCTGCCTCAATTTGTGGAAAAATTATCTTCCACGAAACCAGTCATTGATGCCAAAAAGGTTGGGGACTGCTACTATAGCACATAGGACATCCTTATCTTTTCTCTTTATTATATATATCAAAATAATGACCTAGAAAATTCATTATTATATCATATACTATATGGCTTGTACTGAAGTAAATTTTAGCTAGTCATCATTGGCCTCCAGCTCTTGGCCATTTCAACATTAGTCCCTAGGACTAAGCCAATAGTTTTTAGAGGAAGAACAATTCTTGAAGAAACACAATTCTTGTGACCATTCCACTTACAACAAAATTGCTCCCGTCTCAAAATGTGTGTATCTGAGGTAGAAGAGACAGGAGGAATGGGGGTTCCATTGACAGAAAGGTTGACAAACTTGGATCGGTTTCTTGTACAAACCACAAATTCAGCTGAAAATAGGACAGTTGGGGCTCTTGCGCTGAGGTGATCTTCACTCTTGCATGGCAGAATGCCGTTTAGATTAGCACATTTTTATAAGGCTCGGCAAAGTTGTCCATCTGTGTAAAAAATCCAAGCCTGCTAAATGACAGATGTCTATGCTCTTGACAAAAACACTCCATTTGAGATAAACACAGATCTCAAAAGGGGAGCCATAGCACGTGGCGTGAAAAACAGAATTTACACATTGTGAAAGGGAATGTGGAAGACCTGAGGCTAATACCCTCCGATATGACTAATCTTGCATGACTTTCTCATTTGTTTTGTTTATTTGGAATAATTATACCTGAAAGACTTCCAGAATAGTGGCCTAATAATCTTTGAACTCAGAACTTGGATAAACTGGATGTGCCTGAAAGGGATACTGACTGTATAATATATGGTCAAATACACAAGGAAGATTGTGTGTGTGGGGAGAGGAGGAGAGAAAAAAAGAAAGAAAGAATGAAAGAAAGAAAGAAAGAAAGAAAGAGAATACAGTTAGTCCCTGACTTACAACAGTTCATTTAGTGACCATTCAAAGTTACAACGGCACTGAAAAATGTGACTTATGACCATTTTACACTGTTAAACCATTGCAGCACCCCCATAATCATGGGATGAAAATTCAGATGCAGGGCAATTGGTTCACATTTATGACGGTTGCAGTGTCCCGGGGTCATGTGATCCCCTTTTGCAACCTTCTGACAAGCAAAGTCAAGGGGGAAGCCAGATTCACTTAATGACCGTGTTATTAACTGATCAACTACAGTGATTCACTTAACAACTGCAGCAAGAAAGATTGTAAAATGGGGTAAAACTCACTTAACAAATGCCTCACTCAACAGCATAACATTTGGGCTCAATTGTGGTCATAAGTCGAGGACAACATGTACAAACCCATTAAATTTAAATCTTATTATCCATGCGCTCACCCCATGGTATACCAGCATTAGTCCAACTGGCAGTATGTTTTTAACTGCAATCATTCTTAAGAAATTAATCCTGATGTCTGTTCATTCTTCTGCCTTCAGATGGATTTTTTATTTACTGTCAGGAAGGATAGCCTTGGTGCATGTTTCTAGTCAGAGGCTAATGGCAGGACATGAGCATAAATATCAACCAATCAAAAAACTCTTTGCTTCAAAGGTTCAGGCTTCCGAGAGAACTTGAGTATCCATGTTAGGATTATGGGAATTTATTGGGGGCTATGGGCCATATGCCATCGGCCCAAGAGGTGAAGTAGGTTGCATTCTGACAAAGGATGGAAAAGTTCATTCAGTTGACTGTCGGAAAGAGCTTTTAGTCTGTTCCTGTATGGTGTAAGTTAACCATGTGGGACTGTCATGCCCTTGTCAGAGTCTGAATCTGAGTAGGTAGATGAACAGCTGACAGGGAATGTGGCTCCTTTGGCTGTGGAGGAAACTGGGGAAGGGCAAAGTCTGGCTGAGGTAGAACAAGGGAGAGGAGGTTCAGAGGAAGACCCAGGCCCACCCACTCTTCATCCTAGGGCACACAGGGAGGAATGGAGAAGAGAGCAATGTGGATTGTGTGGCTTACTGGGGAGGAAAGGTCTCTGATTCCCTTCATTAGCCACACCTGGAAATAAGATTTTAAAAGAGATGCAAGCTGAGACCATTGTTTGCTGGGAACAAATGTGAGTTATCTTGTGTTGACTTTGGTTATCTGTGTTCCTGGCATCCTCTCAACCAGGTTAAATTACTGCCTTTCATTCATGTCTGGAATTCCTTCTCTTGCCCTGTCAGACTAATGACCTCATCTTGCCTTGATTGGACTTATAGTTACAGTTTTTGTTGACCATGTTTTGGACTTGATTCTCTGCAGCCAAAGGTTGTTCCTGGGAGAGTTTTTCTCTAGCCCAGAAGGTAACCAAGGACATTGGGGGCAAAGTTGGAGCTAATAAAGGGACTCCTACTGATTATCTGACTGTGTTGCTTTTGTGCCACCCTCCGAATCATCATACACATCAAATGTTTGGTTGAGTAGCTGTAAGTTCATTATTTTCTCTCTAATTGAATTTCTGTTGTCCAAGGAAGACTATCTGGATAGTTTACTTCCAGTTAGTTGAATTTTAAAAAATACGTAGGAAGATTAGATTCAGTTGATGCACCATTTGCATTTGGTTTCCAGTTTTCTTGCAATTGAGTTTTTAATACTTTGTTTTATAGCATATTTATTCATTTGCTTTTATTGGGAATTATTTTAGATATGCATGTATATTTCCAAAATAAATAACCTAGGAAATAAATTACCTCATTAAAAAATGGCTTTTTTGGATTCTTAATTTCTTTTAACACCTGGAACAGGTATTGGATCATGTAACAGTCTAAATATGTCACACCAATAAAGGGTTGCTGTCTTTATATGTCACTCAGTTTAAGAAGTTGGATAATATAATAAAATAATAAAATTCCATTGTTTTCACCCTTGAGCCAACCTTTCATTCCCTACCTTCACTCAAAAGAAATAAGCAGTTATTGATTAATTGTGTTTTATTCTCAGGCAAGGCAATCTTTTCCATTTATGCCTGGCCAAAAATAACACAAATGAAGTTTGCACCTTTGCACAGCCTTAGAAGTGAATGACTGTCTGACATCTCTGATTTATTCTCTTTCAAAGAGACAAAGCCTAATGTAAATGTCCCACAAGACATGATATATTGTGCCATTCAGAGAATTGAACTAATGACTCTGTAGTCTGAGAAGATCACAAAATACAAAGCAGATCTGTTAAGAGATTAAAAATAAATAAATCAATATAGGAAATCTACAGATAGCCTAATTCTCAGATAATCAAATCCTTCAGCTCAATTGTTTTGCATGTCTGTGTGCCTGACTGGGGGTGTATCAATATATGTAATTAGAATATAATCTAATAGCTGGATGGTTTAGAGTTTGTTAGGCAATTCTGGACAGGCTTTTGAGTTGCATTTTAAAGGTTAATATTTATTTATAAGTGAAAATGGTGCCTGCTGTTTCATTCTGGGTGGTAAAATGACATTTCTTATCATTATGTCTATAATACTTCATCTCATAATTTCAAGGACTTGCAGCATTTCCTGCAAGCAACTCCTGCTTATTGAAATCCGGTTTTTAATTGCCTGAGAAGCAGCTGACAAACCTTGATAATCAGATCAACGGTGATGCTATTTTTATAAAGGGATACAATCTGGGAGAGTATCGGGAGGAATATAAAAGAAAAGGGCACTTCAGGGATTGTAAGCCTCGCTGTTCTAAGAAAAGCTCTGAAGCTTCTCAAGATGTTCATTTCTTTCTTTCTATCAGAGCCCTAAGACTTAGAAGCACAACTTCTCAAGTTCCTGTTATTTTGTCAATGCGGAAACCCACATCGTGTCCTAATTCCAAAATTTGTTCTTTAATGGAAGCCAAGTAAATAGCAGTGCCATTCATTGAAGAAGGAGAAACATCCCTGCAGGGACCTGGAGCACAGCAGAGTGACTGGCAGCTCCAGATGAGGCTGGGATATCACCCAAGAAGCCCCAGGGAGGATGGGAACATTCTGGAGACCAGGGTCAGTAATCAACCCCATGCTGCAAACAGCAGGAGGACCACAAACAAAATAGATGTTAAATGAGGGACGTCGAGCTGCTCAAGCAGTTGGAGGAATGAACCAATAATCAGCACCAAGTTCTCAAGCATTAAGGGCTAATTGCACATTTGTTTTTCCCCAAAAATATGAAACAGCTTTTCACATGCTCACTGGCTTTTAATCTGAAATGTATCACCAGCCAAAGCTTTTCTGCCATAAACTGGAGATTGTATATTATACGAGGCAGGAGTTTTAGGTCTGTTCACCATCTTGATTTATATATTTAAAAGATAGGATACAAATACAATGATAAAATCAATAGGACAAAAATGTCAAATCTAGTCTAAACATCTGACCAACTGGGCAACAAACCATAATAAGGATGATGATGATGATGATGATGATGATGATTTCCTCCTCCGACTCCATGTAGTTGGAGCAAGAGGTCCAGACAGTATTTTTGCTTTTGGAGGCAAATTTTACATTAGATGTGTTCGAGTGCTTCTGTTTGTTTACTTTCAAGATGAGTTCATTGTACATTATAAAAGCCCTCCAAAACATCCTAAGCAAACCAAAAGATCCAGCAGCCCCAGAAGATTAAAAAAAATGAGTCATCTACAAACATATAATGTAAGGACTGTCATAGCTACTACGTAGGACAAACAGGCAGAAGATTAGCAGATCACATCCATGAGCACCAACTAGCAGCCTGAACACATGATGAAAACTCCTTAATTTTACAGCATATGGACAGACTTAACCATAGTTTCCACTGGGAAATTGTGATGATCCTAGAGCAAGCCAAGTACAAAAGATGTTAGAAAACAACCAAGCTCAGATAGTACAAGGACCCCTCATTAACCCTAAGCTACAAAAATTCTCCTCTATTGGTTGCATTGTACGTAGAAAGTCAGCACCCATCCACTCTCCTAGAGAATGAAATATTTTGGGGAATATTAAAAAGGCAGGATATTATATTTCCCCAAAGGAGAAATGGAGCTTCCTGTGTAGTAAAACAGCCTCCAGCAGATGCAAGAAGACTTTAGAAATGGATATTTGTGCCCATGAACAAATCCGGGCCAACCTATTCAATAAACAAAACATCTTCAGCTCCAGGGTGATGGGATTAAGAAGGACAGGACATGGCATTTTAGGATTTAAGAGGATTAACCCACCACCATTTAGCAAAAGACACAAGCCCCTTCATTGCACAACCTACAGAACAGTTCAGATTTCAAAGTCGCAGAAATCTATAAAGATCCATTTACTCATTCAACTATTTGGTCAGCTGTCCCAGAACTCTGTGTGTGTGTGTGTGTGTGTGTGTGTGTGCTCGTGTGTGTGTGTGTTGGTTCTGTTCACCAATAAACAGAATTTGTCTTTCCAATCANGTGTGTGTGTGTGTATGTGCTCGTGTGTGTGTGTGTGTTGGTTCTGTTCACCAATAAACAGAATTTGTCTTTCCAATCAGCCTCCATTTTATTTCCGACTTGGAACTGGACCTGGATTTTTCTTCCAACAATACATTACTTAGATAAAAGGCGGAAGGCCAGAGATTCCTCTTTATTTATTCTTTATTTATTCCCTTTATTTAAATAGATTCCTATTTACAATCTATTCAGCCTTTGGCAAATTTTGGGTCATATACAGTACATCAAGGAAAAAACAACACTATAAACACCCACTACAAAAATTAAAATACAATATTCAATGATCAAATAAGCATCATAAGTGCCCAATAAACTGCATTAAGATAAATTAAGGTACAAACATCCCTTTGTTGTTTCCTTGAACTATTTTATAGCAGTAGCAATAGCACTTAGACTTGTATACTACTTCACAGTGCTTTACAGCTCCCTCTAAGCAGTTTACAGAGTCAGCATCTCACCCCCAATAATCTGGGTCCTCATTTTATTGACTTTGGAAGGGTGACTGAGTCAACCTTGGTCTGGTGAGAACCAAACTGCCAAATTGTTGGCAGCTGCATTTTATGCGGTATTTCAAAGCAATCCTTCTGAATAATTTACAAAATCAGTAAACAAAGTGGTAATATTTAGGAACATTTAATTTAAAAGCATACCTTAAACTCTAAAAACTCAATTTGGGATTAAAAATTAGTATTGGCCTCTTAAAAAAAAAAAAAAAGAATCAGTAGACAATCAGGCATGGAAGCCAGCACTGAAAAGGTCCCAAGATTTGTGGTTACCAATTGTCTATTTTTCCTCAATAATTTTTATTGCTCTTTTCCACCTTTTACACATATTAATCTTAATTTTAACATTACTGTGCCATCATTATTGTACAAATTATTATACAAACCAATCTCATGTAAATATCTACATTTGTATACCTTTATATACATTCATATACCTTTATCTGTAATTTTCTTATTTCTTTTATCTTTATTTCTATTGTTCAACCAATTATGCCAATTAAACCAAATCTCATAATACTTGGACTCTTCATTACCAATAATCTATTAATGGTTCTTATTAGTGGAACTTTATGCACAGTCACATTGGACTACAGGATCATACTGTTGAGTGGCAGCTTTGAAAACCTTTGCTGCAAGGTGAAAACCAGATTGAAAGTGTGGTCCCTTATGTGTGACAGGACCAAGATAATTTGGGGCAAGCCCATAGCTGTCATGATGGCTATGAATTCCCAAGCCACTCTAGACCCAACTCACAAGGCATAGTAGTTGAAATCCATTAGCACACAGAGCTGGGAGGAGTCCACCAGCAGGCTGGGTGGTGGTATGGTAACAGCTTATTCAATTATTATTGTAGCATAACAATACAATTAAAATTACATAATTTTGCAATAAAATATTCATTTCTCTGATAAATTCAGGTTGTTTTATACAAATCTACCATATAATAAATGTGGGATTGTATTCTATTTTGTTTTTGTTAGCACAGCTTCTATAAGACCTCCCCCTTTTTTTCTCAAAAATCTTTCCACTAACCATGTTATCCCTTAATGACAGATCAGTATGAATATTTAATCAGACAGGTCTATATACAGTAGCACTCAAGGCTTAGGATATCACTCACATGCACTTGTATTGGCCATGTATCTGAGTTCTTTCATAATTCACTTGAGTATAATCACCAGTGAGCAAAATATGAGGGATTCTTTATTTCCTGATAATACTTGTTTAATGTAAGGAAGAACAAAAGTGAAAGGTAGGTGCAGTATTTCTTAGTTTTATAAGGGATTTTGCATTTTGGTAAACAGGTTTATTACTAACTCTCTTCTGAAACGGTTGGCCTAGCCAAACTTTTTGCACCAATTGCATCTTTGACCATAAAGAAAGTGCTCTCTGTGTGTGTGTGTGTGTGTGTGTGTGTGTGTGTGTGTGTGTGTGTNTGTGTGTGTGTGTGTGTGTGTGTGTAGGAACAGAGAGAGAGCAAGGAGTGGCTTTTGTACCCTTTGGCTTTCTAAGATATCTATAAAATGTACAATTGAATCCTCACACATACACTAAAACTTTTCTCATCACAATAATGTTACCTAGCATCACACTATATTATAAAACATCAGATACCCTCAAGTTAAACTTAATTTGTGATGTCTCCAGTGTGCCTCAAAAGCATCATAGATATGTTTGATCATACTCTTCTTTCAGGGTTTAAAAAAGCTTCCTTATCTAGTAAATAGGCCTGATATTCTTAGGTGATTCCCCATTCAACTACAGGTAATCCTCAATTTACACCCATTTGTTCAGTAACCGTTCAAAGTTACAACGGTGCTGAAAAAAGTGATTCATGACTCTTTTTCATACTCATGATTGTTGCAACATATCCATGCTCACATGATCAAAATTCAGACCAGGTACAATAGCAGTAACTGTGAGAGGGATCTTGGAGTCTTAGTGGACAACCAGCTAAATATGAGCAAACAGTGTGCAGCAGCCGCCAAAAAAGCTAATGCAATCCTAAATAGTATTAACAGAGGGATACAATCAAGATCAAGGGAAGTACTAATACCACTCTATAAAGCCTTAGTAATATCACACTGAGAGTACTGCATCCAGTTTTATTCACCACATTACAAAAAAGATGTTGAGACTCTAGAAAAAGTACAGAGAAGAGCAACCAGGATGTTTAGGGGACTGGAGGCTAAAACATACAACGAATGGTTGCAGGAACTGGGCTTGGCTAGTCTAGTAAAGAGAAGAACCAGGGGAGACATGATAGCGGTCTTCCAGTATTTGAGGGGCTGCCACAGGGAGGAAGGGGGTCAAGCTATTTTCTAAAGCTTCTGTAGGCCAGACAAGGAATAATGGATGGAAACTGAACAAGGAGAGATTTAACCTGGAAATAAGGAGACATTTTCTGACAGTGAGAACAATCAACCAATGGAACAGCAGTTGCCCTCGGAAGTTGTGGGAGCGCCATCACTTGAGACTTTCAAGAAGAGATTGGACAGCCATTTGTCAGAAATGGTGTAGGGTCTCCTGCTTGAGTGGGGAGTTGGACTAGATGAGCTACAAGATCCCTTCCAACTCTGATTATCTGTTATCTGTTATCAGGTAGTTTTTTCCTTGAAAGAAAAAACAAGGAAATCTCGTTGCCCCTTAAAAAAACCACTTTGGGACAGCCATGACCTGGATGACTGAAAATCTCCATAAACATGTAGTACTAGGTGGTACTTTGGCTTCTAAAAGAACAATGAATGCCTTGGTTCGCAGCAGCCCAAATGATAGTTAATTCAAAGCAATGGGTTTGGGTGATATATTCATGGCTCCACAGTAACATAAAAAGACCTCACATACTTTAATTTAGATTCCTGTTCAGAACAGACAGTTGGACTCAGTGGCCTGCATGGTCCTTCCAGCTCCAAGATCCCAGGATTAAGGGAGCCAGAGATGGCCTGAATATTGTTTAATTATCTGCAGGTGAAATTCACTGGTTTTGAAAAAAAATGAGGTGGTTAAGACCAAGGAGTTGGGGTTCTCAAACTCAGTTAGTTTGTCAGTGGTCACTGAAAGCTGAGTATAAAACTGATAAAAGGTAAGGAATCTGGAAAACAATGAAATGGACAAAAACATCCCACAGCAAGAAATACTTTTCTGGTCTTGATGACAAATAATTTGGAAACTCCTTTTGATCAGAGTTGAAACAATTTTTTTAATGGTCTGCATTTTGTAAGAAAAGCAAAATCTCAGATGTTTCCTCACACAAGATCACAAAATGTGGCACAGCGTGAAATCACAGAACTGGGAAAGCTGTGCTTAATTTAATTGTTGAGTACTTTTTCTTTGATAATTATATCTGCTATTTTAATCTGCTATTATACAGGGCTTTGTGAAATTCTTGACTTGGGAAATGATATAGAACTAGCTTTATATAGAACTATATATAGATAGAGAGCTATAAATGAAATAATTTAATTATTTAAAATAATTGACAAGCAATCGTGTCAAATGATTTGGAACAGATTGGAAAGTGATTATTTCAGTTGGATTCAATACTTATTGAATGAATCTGGAAGTTGCACTGTTAGCATAACCATTATAACTTGCTGAAACAAGATTTTGTGGTAGAGATTCAGCAGTTCTGTTCTTCTTTTAAATAAAAAATGATTCAGAACAATGCTTCTATTTGTTTTTGGGGTTTTTTTGCCATGCGTTGATCAAGGCACTGTCTTCTTAATGTAAAGTTAGATTCCTGATGACCTAACAGGTGAGGTTTCCTGGACATAAGAGCTTCTTGTTGTCTTCTGGTATGTGGCTGAAATTCCTGATCTACCATTCACTCTGAGATCTCCTGTTGGTTTCCCATCCCAGCATTAGCCAGGCCTGATGCAGCCAAATTTCCCAACCCAAACAAGATTGGCTAGATATTACTGTATCTAAAACAGATACCAAGCCTAAATTCCCATTATTTTGAGACAATCACCTGCTATATATCAAAAGCAGCACAGCCTTTTTTTTAATGCAGGTCTTTAGTAGCTTATCACTTCTGAGAATTGGCTCACTTATCATTAGTGAATTAAATGGCTCCCTAAATATTTCAGAATATATCAAATGGCACAACGGCATAGAATATGAATAATTCATTGCTGAAAATTACCTTTCTGTTCTTTGATACAGGAGGGACAAAAGCACCATAATAAATAGAAGAGCGAAAGTCATCATTCATAGAACTCCCATCTATGAAGATAACCTCAAAATAATCTGTTGTTTCCCTGAGTGTGTATGTTTGCTGATGTTTGTATATAACATGCAAAAATGTAATATGGGATTCTGGAATAGGTGGGGTGTCCTTTATCCTCTAGAAAGGGCAAGCTCTTACTATAATCCTTGGCAGAAAGAAAGACAATCATAGGCACAGTGTTTTGTTTTCCATACACGCACATTTCCATCTCTCCATCTCTATCTTTCTACTCTAGAAGGATGGCTTTTGTTCCTAGCCTGCCATGTAGAGTTTTATGGCCTGCCCAGTGGGGTGGGGAGGAGAAGATGTAGGGAAAGGGAGCAGGGTTTCTTCTAGTGAAGACTGCTGCCACATGGGGGCAACAATGGAGGGGAGGAGATGAGATGGGTGTAGCAGGGGAAGAGTTTGCCATTCTTGCTTCCACCTGCCCTCTGTCCTGTTCTTCTGCATCAGCTGATATGAAGACCTGGGCTTGGGCTGTGGTTATCCAGATAACACCTGCAAAGTGATACAGAAAATGACATCTGCAGATATGGTAGCCCTGCTCCATCGTTCAGATTTGCTGAAGGCACAAGAGTGAGGAATAGGGTGGAAACAAGTCTTCTCATTCTTGTGGACCCCAAGGCAACTGCTTCCCCCACTTTTACCACAGGTACATATTTTAAATCCTCCTCTGGTTGCTTTTGCTGCAGCTCTTGTGGCATTATAGTCCTGGTAGTCTTTGATTTACAATCATTTGTTTAGCCACTGTTTGAACCCTGACTGTCAACTCTGAAGCTGGCTTGACTGAGGCCATCTTGGAGACTTCAGTGTTGCAACAATAGTGGAGCAGGGAATAGAGTTAGCTGGGGTTTTGTAGCCAAAACAAAATAGTTTCCCCTGAGAACCAGGACATTTCCATGGTGGCTGAGCATAGGAGGAGTGATGTTTCCAAGCAACCAGACAGCACCATGATTGGACTATGTGACTGATTGTTTGGGAAAGGGGGGAAAACTTTACTTTTAAATAGGTGAAAACCGTGGGAACCTTTAGAGTCGGTTTTCACCAGTCTGTGCCAATATGATATGTCCAATAAACCTGTTCTTTGAGGAACCTACTTGCCTTTGAGTTCTGCTTGCTATGGGTGTATTACTTGGAACCCTGACACTGACCTTGTCTTCAGCAAATCACAGCATCCTCACGATCACATGAACAAAATTCCAGTGTTTGGTAACTGGCATATATTTACAATGGTTGCAGCATCCTGGGGTCATGTGATGACCATTTGCAACCTTCCCAGTGAACAAAGTCAATAAGGGAAAGTCAGATTTGTTTACAGCCACATGCTTCATTTAACAACTGCAATGATTTGCTTAATAACCGTTAAGCAAAAATAAAATAAAATTAGGCGTGACTCACTTAACAACCACCTTGCATAGCAATGGAAATTCTGAAAATTCAGTTGTGATTGTAAATTAAGGACTACCTAAAGTCTAAATTGAGGACTACCTAAAGACAATCATGTGAGTTTTGGAATATGCACAGAGCTCAGAATGTAGCCCTCTGGATTTGGGAGGAGCTGGGCAGTGTGAAGGCTCTGCACTGAGATGGAAGATAAAGGTTCAGTGATGGTGAAGGGGAACACATCACACCACTAAATGGACCTTTTTTTCTTGGGTCGGGGAGGGGAGCAAAGTTAAGTGTCGACTTTAGCAATAGCAATAGTATTTAGACTTATATATTGCTTCACAGTGCTTCACAGCCCTCTCTAAGTGATTTAAAGTCAGCCTATTGCCCCCCAACAATCTGAGTCCTCATTTTACCCCTTGGAAAGATGAAAGGCTGAGTCAACCTTGAGCCTGGTTGGATTCGAACTGCCCAATTGCAGGCAGCCAGCAGTCAGCAGAAGTAGCATGCAGTACTGCACTCTAATCACTTTGCCATCATGGCTCTTAATTTTTTAGACTATGTCTTTAGGTTGCTCACCTAAAACTGGTAGGAAGCCCTGCCACTGGTTTGCACAGACCATGCCATCAGAAGTTGGCAGTGTGGTTAAAGCTGGCTCAATTCCAAGAATGGAATTCAGGCACTACAGGCCTAAAACCAAAGGCATCTGGAGGGAGGCATGGTGTGTGTGTGTGTGTGTGTGTGTGTGTGTGTGCGTGTGTGTGTGTGTGTGTGTGTGTGTGTCAAAAAGGTCAATCTGACCACAACCCTATTGCCAAAGCTTTACTCTTCAGGAGAAATACTTTTTAAAAGGGCAGAGCCTGGATCACATTTTTGTGGCTGCCAACCTGGCTTTTTTATCCTCTTTATTCCTTGATTATAATTTGTCTGAAGAAATACATTTTGCATTTTCTGATTGAAAAAAAAGCCCTCTTAATGAAAGAATGCTATTGTTCATTTCTACTTTTTTGCTTGTTTTGCTAAAACAAGGGTTATACTTATTTCCATGAACCCAGCTCAAATGGATGTATGCTAATTAACAAATGTGCAGGAAAATTTTTAAAAGATAATATATTTGGGGACAGTTTGGCGGGGGGCTTATTTTCACTTTCTTCAGTTAGTTTTGTTCCTCTGAGCTTCAAAGGAGATGTACTTCCCTTTGGATTCTTTTAGTAAAAAATATTGTTTAGTATCTTCCTTTTATTTAAGAAACCCATCCAGTTTTCTTCTCCATGGCATTTGTGCCACAACCCACTTCATGTTGGGATTGAACCCTAGATTCTAATTATGCAGGGAATGGGCATAAATTCTTTTATATTTTTCTTTCTAGTGTGTTTCTATTTGTCTATCCCTTTTGATGGAATATCTTAATCCCATTCCCTCATTGACTTCAAATAATTTATTATTTATCAATAAATATTCTTTATTAGAATATTTACATTTATCATCATCATCACTCCAACTTTCCCTTGGAATGGACTCCTTGTGCTTTCAACATTTAAATATTTTTTTTCCTTTGCTTACCCAGTCATGCCACCTTTATTGTCAAATGCCTCTAATTTATTTATCTATTTAAAAAAAGATTTATATGGCTGCCCATCTGAAACAACTCTAGGGCAATTTTCTTTGTTGCTATGTTTTTACTTCTGTTCTATTCATTTAACATGAACCCCCCCCCACACACACACACACATTTTTTTCCATCCTGAATTTCTCAGACAGTTATACTAACTTAAAACTGTACTGGCAAAATATCTTGCTTCAGTTTACTCTTGACTAGTGTTCATCTCATGTTGCATTTTTAGAAAAATCCAAATGAAATTTTTGAACATAATTGGATGTACATTTCCAATAATGTATATAGGTATTTCTTGACTTACAACCGTTTCCTTAAGGCTAGGTCCCACTGGCTGACGGATGCAAAACGTATGCAAAAAGGACACAGCGGATGAGCAAAATTTCGGGGGTGCTCCATCCGTTGTCATCCGCTCCCAAAAGTAGCAAAAATTTGCATAAACAGAACGGAAAAGAAAGGAAAAGAATGGACATGGGTAGTATGTAGTGGGGATGTTAAACGGATGTTCATAGGAAGCCTAGAGGATGTATATAGGATGCAAACCGTTCACTGCTCATCCTTTCTATTTCCGTGCTACTAACGCTGTGTAGACGTTCCGTGTACCTTTTGTTTCCTCCCTCTTTCCGTTTTCAGCTGCAGCGGATGTGAGTTGCGAGGATGCCCAGAGGATGCAGAGAGGATACAGCGGACGTTTAACGGATGATAAACGGACATAGAACGTTTGTTGCTCGTATGTCACGGATTTACATCGTACACAGCGGAAAGTTCATCCGTTCACAAAGTTTTGTGCAGCTCAAAACTTCTTGCGCGGATGAAATCTCAGTGGACGGATGCTCGACGGATAGAGCGTATGAAACACGTATGCAATGAGTACACAACGGATGCATCGCGTTTTCCAACGTTTTTTAACGTTTTACATCCTCTTTGCATCCGCAAGTGCAGTGGGACGGGGCTTTAGTGACTATTCGAAGTTACAATGACACTGAAAAAAGTGACTGATGACAATTTTTCACACTTATGACTGGTACAGCATCCCAATGGTCATGTGATTTACATTTGGATGCTTGACTACTGGTTCATATTTATGGCCGTTGCAGTGTCCTGGGGTTATGTAGATCCCCTTTTGCGACCTTCTGACAAGCAAAGTCAATGGGGGAAGCCAGATTCATTTAACAACTGTGTAACTAAATTAACAAGTGCAGTGGTTCAGTTAACAAATGTGGCAAGAAAAGTTGTAAAATGGGGCAAAACTCACTTAACAAATTTCTCTCTTAGCAACATAAATTTTAGGCTCAATTGTTGTCGTAGGTTGAGGACTACCTGCATAGGAATTGCCCTAGGTTTTGAAAGCAATTTTCCTCAATATAGTAACTTTTTAATGCACTTTCCCATCATATATGAAGCCTTTGGGTTCAGGGTTGTTTAGTTGGAAACTTTACCACAGTACAGGTTTTGCTGTATAGTTGTGTTATATAGTTCATTCATAGACTTGGGTGTCAATAGATAGAACAAGTTCCATTAAAATGCAAAAGCAAGCAATTTCTTCCCCATCTTTCTAATGATAATATGGGTCTTAATGTGCCTGACTGTTAGACTTTTACCATCTCATAAAACACCCACCTTCTATTCAGTCCTGACTTAATTTAATTTTCCAACTCACTGCTGATGTAAGTAAATTATTACTTACCAGTATTCCACTGCCATCTTCTTTCAGTCTTAGGCAGGACAGAAATCTGCAGGCATTTGTTTATGGGGCTGCCTTTTGTCTCTCTGGAATTAAATTCCAACAACAAAATGGTCTGAAGACTCTGAGAAACTACCAAATATTTTTAACTTATGAATATTAACACAGGACATCTTTTGATTAGTCACTTCACAGAGACAGCCGCACAAGGAAACTTAAAATTTAGTGAATCTATCTTGCACACATATTATTAGTATTTGAAACCACTTTGAGAGGAGAAATTATGTAAATTGATATCATGCTAGGATATAGCATCCATGCTGGGAATTCGTAAGAAGTAGCTCAACGATGAAATATTTCACTCTGAGCAAGAACAATCTGACATTTAGGACTCCTTACATTAATAACTATTTTTCTTTCTTTCCTTCAAAATGAGCATTTTAAAGGGGGGAAAAAAATCCCCTTGAAAGTGGAAACTAATAAATCTGCCGCTTTACTATTCTGACCTTTGAAGGAAAAGTGGATTGGAAAGCAATAGGCGATGGCAAAAAAAAGGAAGAAAATAGCTGGTGCTTGTCTGTGGTCAGTTGTTTAGCTCAGTGGCTTTTATTCCCTAGCTCCATACCTGCAAAAGACTCAATAAAAGGATCCGGATCAGGACCAATTAGTGTCACATTAATCTGTAGCGATAATGAACAGAAGCTGCTGGAGGCAGTTTCTCGGTATGCTTTATGATGAGGCTCTTGAGTGAGCTATGCTGTGCGATGGAGGGCAAATTGGGAAAGCGCATTGAAGGATTGCTTCTTTCCTGCCTGTCTGGCAGCTAGGAAAACCATGCCTGAGAGAGGAAAACCTTTTAAGTGCTGAGGACTTCTGCTGCTTTCTTGGCAAGGAAAATGTCCGACACAATGTAAGCTGGCTTCAGAAAATTAGGTCACTTTTGCTAGATCAGCAATGATGGCCTTTCCAGAATCCTGCCTTTAAAATCTATTTTCCAATCTTCTCAAACACTTCCAGGTTGTCGGTGATGAGAGGCTGATTTTGATTAGAAGAGTCACGGTGGTGCTGTAGTACTCTGGTTTTTCTCTTGAGATGGTAGAAATCTGTCAGTCGTCAACTATATGTGTGTTTCATTCTAGCTGTTTAATGGTCGTCAGGGAGATGTAGAAAAACTTTCCCCAGTTATTGATTTCCACATATGGGAAAAGAGTTCGCTGTTGTTTAACTTGCCACCTGCAAATGAACGGAAAAGACTCGGGAGATTATCAAATTTCCCTTCGACACCAAGCCTAACGCTGAGGAAGTTTGGAAAGGGCTAGATATTTTGTTAATAAATAATGTTAAGAACTTGAAGTCTACTAGGTGATGCATCTGGCAGTTATGCCCTCCCTTCCTCCTGTGTATCGTTTTTGTTAGTTAACTTGAGGAATTTTAGCTGTGTTATTCAAATAGCAAGTCTTAGTGATATTGCATACTTTAGCTCAAAAATGGTTGAGCTGGTTGCAGAAAAATCTAATTCACTTAATAGAATCATTAGACTAATGACTAATTCATATCCCATATAACTGGAAATGGATTGCTTCCAATATAGAATACTGAATTGAGAATAGTATTGTAACCACAAGGTAAATAATTTCATGATGTTATTTTAATACTATTTGTGTTGATTCACTAAATGGCTAAATATGCATTTTTTTGGGTGGGGAGGGAAATTTAGTATTGTTGTTTTGTAACTTGGTCGTTAGAAAGTCAAGGTCTCCCTGTCTGGATAAGTTTATGGAATCACAGTTGCTTTCGATTATGATCGTAAATATCACTAACACATTAGGTTTTGTAACAGCATCTTCTCAGGAAAGCAGGAGAAAATCTCATAGCCATTCATGGGGTTTTTGCACACCATAAATGTCTATGTATGGGAAGGTGGGAGGCAGGGGTGGCATTCTACCAGTTCAGACCAGTTCTATAGAACCGGTTGTCACGATTCTGTGCAGTTTGGAGAACCGGCAAATTGCACCACGAACTGGCCCCTCCCCTCTTCACCCATCCTGCCCAGGAGGCTTCCCTGAGGCCCAGCCAGGAGTGGTATTCAGGGGATTGGAGGAGGGAGAAATGGCCTGAGAGCAGAGCTGAACCTCCCTTAGGATTGAAGCTTCTATTTCTCAGTGCAGACTCAGGCAGCAGATTGCAGAAAGGTAGATCTGGGAGTGAAGCTGTGATTCTGCAAGCAGCTCAATCTACCTGCCTGCTTTGCCTGATTTTGGGTAAAAGTTGCTCTTTTTTTAAAATAAAAAATTCAATCTTTACATGTATATTTACAATATTTACATACAAGCCACGCCCAGCCAGTTACATGACCACCAAACCACACCCACAAATTAGACCACACCCACAGAACCGGTTGTTCAGAAATTTGAATCCCACCCCTGGTGGGAGGCCTCAGGAAGACATAGTCGCCATGTTCTAAGTTTGACTGGAGAGCCTGTAAAAGAAGAGGACATCTATAGAGTGATGAGTGTCCAATTTGCACAGGTGACAATGTCTCACAGTACATTAGGGTTTTTTTGCAGGTACTGTTCAGCAAGGATGGATTTTGTCAGGCTTTGCACTGAGTAATAAAGATTAGATTATTCTGTTTCTTTAACTTGTCCACTTTTTATCAGTTGAACAAAGGGCTGAACTTGATGCCCTCTATCTTCCTCAAGGCCTGACCGTGAGGCACGATCTAAAGGTACTTGGTCCAGGTGGACTTTGCCACTCTTAGAAGACAGGTTAGCCCACCTTGGGTAATGTTAGTCTACTTAGGGGTGGCATTTCATGATTCTTTCCTTTTTTTCCATATGCAAATAGAAGGAACGATAGAAGATGTGATTCTGCCCATGTCATGTCATACCTGTATCTTTTTTTAAAGGTCAGCTCATCTATGTCCCTTGAGGATAAAGCTGAGAGCAAGATTTCATCTCTTTTCTTTAAAAAAAGAAGACCAGAAAAAAACATTTTACTTATAAATTGGAATTGCTGCTACAATGACTAAAAGCATGCAGTTCTCAAAATGGAGCAATAGGCGCCAAAGCTACTGTATCCTGTTGCTCAGAATGAAGAATGCTAGAAATATTTCCTCCATAGAATATACTCCCCACCCCACCCCTAGGGTAATTTAAATTAAGAAATTGATTTCTTCTGTGCCCTATTTCTGAATTAGAGCTTTCAAAGTAATTGCTTAAGAAAAGATTAAAGGACTGGAAGTCCACTCACAAGATTCCCAAACACTGATGTTTGTTTACACCTCACCTGAACCTTTAGTGTTGGTCAGCCAAAGGTACAGTGGAAGACAACGTGATTTCCACATAGTATATAATAGACTCATGCAAGACTTACTTCTAGCGAGTATTTTTTCTTTATCAAAAGGAGCATAGAAGAATGCTTGAGATATTTATAATTTGTTCAGATTGTTTCTGAGTATTTTAAATTTGTGCATATGGCACCTCACACATGTTCCAGCAATCTGGAATTGCTAGACTGCTTAGACAATCTGTTCACATTGCTGTAGGTTGCTTTATCTACTGATCCTGTTTGAAGATAATTGCAACAAAATTTAAAATCCTAAACGAATGAAAGAATTGACAGATGTTTCATTTTAAGTCATTTGGATATAATGCAGCCATTTTGTTTTCACACAGCCAACTCAGAAACTTTTTTTGTGACTGGTCTACTGAAATATATGGACTAAAGAAGAGTGTGTTTTTGTTCATTTTTATTTTATGGGAGAAGTTTCAAATATATGCAATGGTTTATACATGCTGTGCTTTGCCTTTTTGCTAAAATTTCAAGGTTGTTAAGAAGGGGAAATTTAATAATTTGGGTTCCAATTTGAGAAGGAAGGAAGGAAGGAAGGAAGGAAGGAAGGAAGGAAGGAAGGAAGGAAGGAAGGAAGGAATGACTCAATTATTGATCATACTGTTCCAAATGTGCTTTTTCAAAAGCCAACTGGACTTTCTTTGTTTTTCCTTGAAGATTTTTCACTTCTCATCCAAGAAGCATCTTCATTTCTGACTGAATGGTGGAGAATTGAAGGATTTATATTTCTTGCAGTTGCCTGGTCACTAGCAGTCTTTCTGAGAGTCATTGAGGCCTCTTGGAGATTTATCTGTGCCGTCAGGTTGTCCTGAATAGTGCAAATGGGTGTGAAACTTCCTTGGAACTGCTAAAGGTTCCAACCATGACCTGAATGATTGAGAATCTCCATAAATATTGATCATGCTTTAATTCTCTAGTTAATTTAGTTGAGAAATGCTCCTCTGGAGATCATTCATCATTAACACGTAGTATTTATTGATCTTAGATGTGGGTTTGATTTCATGTCTAGACCTAAACTAGTAGAAATTGAACTGTTTCTCAGTTAATAAAAGATTACTTGGTCTTATATTCATGAAATATGAAAACTCCCAGATGCAGGTGCACATGGACATTGATTCAAGGAAATTCCTGTCAAAAAGGGAGACAGAATAGGGTGTTTTTCTAATTGTTCTTCTTTTTAATCTCTATATTAACTCTCTTGTAACCAAACTGAAGTCCATCTCTTCATCTGCCAAAATTGGGAAACAGACACTGTTCTTCTGTATGTAGATAGTATCATACTATTTTCTCAGATGTAGATTGGCCTGAAATGGGCAGTTTATTTATTTACCGAGAATTGTTGAGAAGAATGACCGTAAATTAATTACTGCAAAACTAAGGTCTTTTTGTGAAGTGTTCTAAGCAGCAAGTTTGGTGCCTAAATAATCACCCAAAGAGCAAGTCAAGCCTTTACATATCTGATCATTGTTTTCCATGGTACAGGCAACCAAAAGTCTCACATCTATTATGTTACCTTAATCACACAAAAACTGTTGATTTTACAATCTTTCTACTTTCCCAAAGGAATTCAGCATACATGTGCAGTGATTAAAGTCTTTTCAGCTAAGATCTGAGCCCAACTTCTTTTGGGGGTTCCTTGGGCCCTTACAGGTCATTCTTTTCTCTTGAAAGAGTTCAATCCAAGTTCCTGAGATCAATTTTTCAGGTATCCTGCTGCATTCTGAAAATGGTGTTTCACTGTGAAGCTGACCTACTTAAAACAGAAACTTCTGCCTGGATTTTCATTTTTGAATGGGTTTACCCATGGCCAGATTCAATTCCCTTCAAACAATTTATTATTATTATTATTATTATTATTATTATTATTATTATTATTATTATTATTATTATTATTATTATTATTA
>BHFT01057361.1:0-24545 GCA_004320025.1 Laticauda laticaudata
CCTATTCTGACTGTTGTTGAATAAAGCCTTTTGTTGTTGGAACCCGGTCTACCTCGTGTGTTTTCCGAACAAAACAGAATTTGCCATGGAGCGCTTGAACATTGGGCAGATAACAATGGCAGGCACCAGTGGTAGGATTCAAATTTTTTATTGCCAGTTCTGCGAGCATGGCTTGGTGGGCATGGCAGGGGAAGGATACTGCAAAATCTCCAGTCAAAGGTGGTATTTTCCAGTTCTCCAAACGATTCAAATTTTCTGCTACCAGTTCTCCAGAACTGGTCAGAACCTGCTGAATCCCACCTCAGACATATGTCTTCTATTCTCCAGAATATTTCACTGTGTGATTTTTCCATGGTCCCCATGAAAGTACACCAATAAAGAATTCTCTGCTATAGTGCTGGAACTGGAACTATGTGTTAAAAATTATTTTGTTTGATTTGATGCATCTTGTTAGATTTTCTAATGAAATAGACAGCATTAGTAAGAGATGTCAAACCATCAAGTGATGTTCTCTGTTTTCTGGTTATATTTTTTTAAATGACACCTGTCCCAGAAATTAGTGTGAATTGATTCACATTATTTTAGATAAGCTCACAGTTCAAGAGGTGGGAATATATCATACTGTATGTTTGTCTGGATCAATGCAAACCTACATTTCTCTACCTCTGGAGGGAAAATGTATGTATACAATGAAACCATTTTATAAGACATCTAAATAATATGATGCAGGTTCACAATGGATCTAAACTGCTAGATACTGCAAACTGTGGGTGGGATGAAACAGCTAGACTAGGAGTGTAAAAAGGAGAAGAATCAATAACCATTCTGCCATTTAGCATGGATAAAAAAAGAATGGGAATGTTGCTTTACTAATGATAGATCATATTCTAATACATACAAAATACAGTACATTATGCTATGCTGTTGCCATATTAAGGTACAAAATGTGGCACATGGCAAAGTCCAAGAAAAAGAAGGGTCTGCAAGGATAATTGAAGAATGATTCTGCAGTGCTGCTGCTCATCTGTGTGCTTCTGAAGCAGAAAGCAAGATTTTGGATATACTGGCCATAGACAACTATTCAAAATCCTGTAATTCTCATGTAAATATATTTTAAGCTGCAAAGTAGCGCATGATCAATATTGTAAGCTTTACTAAAGACAAAGATGTAGATTATCAAGCTCAAAACTTAAATCATAACCAAAAATGGAGAGCATTTTTGGCTGACCATCCAACCAATAGTGGGATTTTAAAAATTTTACTACCGGTTCTGTGGGTGCAGCTTGGTGGGCATGGCAGGGGAAGGATACTGCAAAATCTCCATTTCCACCCCACTTCAGGAGAAGGATGCTGCAAAATCTCCATTCCCTCCCCACTCCTGGGAGAAGGCTACTGCAAAATCCCTATTCCCTCCTCAGCCCACTAACCTGTTTTCCAGCTCTGTTCTCCTGTGCAGGGCAAAAAAAGACCTATCCAATCAGGTGGGACTCAGAAGGCAGAGAATAGATGGAGGTGGGGCCAGTCAGAGGTGGTATTTGCCAGTTCTCTGAACTACTCAAAATTTCCGCTACCAGTTCTCCAGTACTAGTCAGAACCTGCTGAATACCACCTCTGCATCCAACCAATCTTTGCTTGACCAAAACAGAGAACCTCAGCCAAAAGCCCTCAAGACAAAAGAAGACACAGAACAAAAGAAGCCAAGGATCCTCAAGTTCTGTGGTAGAAGAAAAGACTGAAGCCAAACTCAAGTTTTCACAGTGAGAATTTTAGTTTGGCTTTTTAACGAAATTACATTCCAAATGTTTGACCCCATGAGCCTGAGTGCTTTTCACACTGTGAAGCCCAAAGGAAGAAGATTGGATGGCTTGCATAAAATCCCAAAGTCAAATGGAGAGATGGATCTGGAATGCTTGGCAAGTGATGATTTTATCCCTGAAGTATGTACATCCTGTGGGGAAAAATATTTTGCCTGTGGGTACAAAATCTGCCTTTGGACATTATGGGCAACATAGAAATGAAATGCCATGTCAAGTAAGAGGCATACCTTTCTCCCTTGGGAAAGCCTTATTTAGTACAATTGTGAAATGCCTACTAGAAAATCTGTTCTTTGCTTCGAAGTACTTGGATGGTGAGCCAGTTTAAAAGCATTTCATAACAAGCATTCTAATTTGATTTGGTATACTGTTGAATAAAATATAGCCTCCTCATTCTATTTATAGGTTGCAAATTTGGAGAAATGTGCTTGAAGGTGATGAGAAGATCTCCAATTTATTTCCAAATGATTTTATCAACCAGACCACTTTTTGATCCTCTACAATGTCCTCAGTGTACATAAAAACATTAGCTACTCAAAATAAATAAACAAGTTTAAATAGTGGTTTAAATAACTAATATTAATTAGTTATCATGACATATCAGAAAACATGCTTCAAAATTATTGTCTCTTGGGAAAGGAAGCAGTGAGATAAACAGAAAGTTATCAAACATAATCAGAATATTTTTCTATTGAACAATTTCAGCCCAATATAAATGAGCTTGTCAAAATATGAGTTCAAGTCCCTAACTTTATCCATGCTGGCAGCCAGCAGAGGCCTATACCCTGGGAGGTAATGTAGCAAATGAGAACACTCACATGTACAATATAGAGGTTTGTTCTGAGCACTATAAATTAATGGACATAAAGTTATGATGCGGGTCACCATTGATGGAATCAAAAGGTGATTTAAAAATTTATCCGTATGTTCATATGTTTACAGGAGATTTCATGTTGGCCAAACTTGCTAGTACATGTGGTTTCTGTTGTATTATGATCTATAGATATTGGCTACCAATTATCATGTTAGAGCTTTTCCCCAATCCTTATTTTAAAGCCTAAAACTTACTTTTCTATTTACTTGAAAAATAAGCATGGGATTGACAACATCTTCCCCATCTCCTTTAAGGACCTTACATCACAGGAAATACCAACAAGTTGGCCTTGAGATTATGTAAATCCAGATCATTCATGAACTTGATTTTAAGATGAGCACTTACATTAAGAAACTTTTTACAATTAAGAGAAAACATCTAGAAAAAAATTCTTCATACTGGTAAATATAAATGGATAGAAAATACTTCTTGCTTCAGTGTATAGTTCATCCATTCATCCACTAAATCTAGGCAGATTTATAAGTATCAGACATCTATTTTATAATATGTCTCTAACTTTTTGCTCTAGGCTAGAAAGGACCTTAGAACAAAACTCTTGGTAGAAGTCAATAACAATTCAGGAGTGATATGCTCTATCCCAAATTATAACCTTGAGTTATAGATGAAAAATACTGCATAAAGAAAATAATGGAAAGGATCACAAAAGGCCGCCATTAAATGTTTGTTTTTCTGACTAGTACAGAATGTGTAACAATTCAACAATGTAGTCAACAGGCAACTTCCCACGTAGTCAACTTTGACTCCTGCTCACTTCTGAACAAAGCTAACACTATGCCCTACTAACTTGTAGATCACTTAAGATGCTGTTGTGGTTCAGTCAGGCCTACATTCTCTCTCTGATCATTTCTCTTTCTGTCTGCTAGAGGTATTCCCAGGAAATGTAGCTAGTATCTGTTGTGTTCGCGAAGAATGAGACTCGAGACCAGCATAACTTTAGCTCTTTTATTTAGTTCTTAAATTCCATCTGAGCCAGGAGCTGTGGCAGCCCTTTTTTTCGAGGCTGCTCATGGCTCGCGGCCAATGACAGCTCCTTGATTCTCCCGCCACTGAGGTGGCCAGTCAGAGGCTAGCTATTTTTGGCCAATAACCGTCGAGCAGAACACCAATCAGATTCAAGTGTTTGTGGACCAATGGGAATAGAGTATTTGGAGTATGCTAATATGTAACACCCTCCCCTCTTGGTTTGATCCTACCTACATAGTCACATAAGTAGGCGGGGCTTTTATGTTTTCTTATGTTGACCTGTTGCAGTTTAGTCGTGCTGTTGTCTTCGGCGGATTCGGACGGATCGCTGTTTCTCCTGTCTTTCTCTGTGGAACCTCCTGGAAGGTGGAGTCAGCCATGCCACTCCCGCCTGGCCTACCCGGGCTGGTAGAGTCGCTCAGCTGTCCCTTCCAGAGTGGCTTCTTGGTCTTCTTGTGCCTCCTGTTCCTCTCGCTGCATTGTCTTCAGGTAAGTTTGTTGTTTCTTCTAGTTTATTTGCGAATGTGGTTTATGGGTTGTGTTTTGATTTTGGCAGGTGTTCTGTTCTGATGAGCGGTCTCCCCCTCCCTCTTATTGTGTTTGAGGGGTTTCCCCCCTCTCTGGTTGGCTTATTATTGTTTGTTTAATGTTTCTGTCGTTCTGGTTGTGTGTGTATGTGTTCTTCGTGCCTGGGTTTGTCAGTGGTTCATTCCAAGTGTTCTTGACCTTAATTGATCAGTGTGTCTCCTCCAGCTTCTACCATCATCCGTTTCTAATCTATTATGACCGGGTCCTGTTATTTGTGTTATTTTTGCCGGTAACCACAGCGGGGTGCCTTGTGAGATTTTTGCATAGATGAAGTTTCCTGGTTCGAATGTGCGGTGTCTGCTGGAGGAGTCTGTTGGTTTTTCAGGCTGTATGTGGAGTGTAATCTATCAAATGTGATCTTAAATTTTCTGTCCATTAATAATTCTGCTGGGCTTTTATTAGTGTGAGCTCGGTGTGATGTTGTGTATGGTGAGCATTTTATAAATTTTCTTTGTATGTTTCCCGTGGTCTAATTTTTCTATGTTTCTTTGGAATACCGGACCATGCCCGCCCCAATTGTAGCCGAGGCGCCCGCGGTGCTATCAAAGCATGCCTATTTCCGTGTTCGGCAGGAACTTTTCAATGTCAATGCTGTGAACTGTGGCCCATTATCTGAAAAAATAAGTCTGGTAACCCGTGTGTGGCGAAAAGTTTTCTCAGTGTGTTGATAACTGGCTCTGTAGTTGTTGAGGTTCTGATGCTACTTCCAGCCAATTTGAGTAAGCATCTACCATGATTAAAATGTGTATCCTTTGTAGGCCCGAAAATCTATGTGAATTCTTGACCAGGCCCCCTCGGGTGTTTCCCAGTCTAGGATAGGTGCTGAAGGAGGTGCAGGTCGGGAATCTTTTGGCATTTATCGCCAGGGTTCTACCCATTCCTAATTCCTTATCCATCCCTGGCCACCATACATAACTCCTGGCCAGGATTTATTCGTACGATACCCATAGTGTCTGAGTAGCATATTCGTACTTTCTCTTGTAATGTCTCCAGTGATTACGCACCCGATCCCCCATAGAATGCAACCTTTTAACAATGACAGTTCAGTAACTTGTGTGAATGGTTTAAATTACCGTCTGTCTCGTTTTCCAGCCACTCGTTTTCCTACCCAGTTTAAACCTGTGACAAAGTTTGTCTCTTGTTGTTGCTTTCGCAATGTCCACTGGTAGGTTTGCTGTGTGCTCAATCTGTAGGGTGATGTGGTTGGTGCTGGTCACTCCCTAGTTCAGTAGGGGAGTACGGCTCAGCGCATCGGCGTGAGAAATGTCTTTGCCTGGTCGGTGAATCAGTTTATAATGTGATGTGGCAAGGAACTCGGACCTCTTGTCATTTGTAGGGAGGGTATGTTCAGAGTGGCCCTGTTCCCTGTCATATTCCCAATAGGGGCTTGTGGTCTGTAATAAGTGTAAAGGTCCTACCGTAAACAGTATTCATGAAAACCGTTGACAACGCGATGAATGCTGCTGCGCCTCTCTGTCCAACTGACTGTTGTTCCTTCCATTTGGATAGTGTTTTGGAGTAGAATGCATCGGTGCTCTCTCCCCATCTGGCAGTGTGTGGCTGAGTACGGCTCCAACGTCAAACAGTGATGCGTCGCAGGGACTGTCAACGGTAGTGTCTTGCTGTATGATTATAATACAAGATTCGGATGTTACTAAAATCTTTTATTTTCTGGAACACTGTCTCTTCTCATCGTCCCCAGGTCCAGTGGCTGCGCCTTCCAGTAATCTAGTCGTGGTTTTGCCGTCGTTGCCTTCTGTGGCAGAAAAAACGTTGTAAAATTGATAAGTCCCAAGAAAGCCTGTAATTCTCTACTTTGTTTGTGTCTAGCCGCTTCTTTTTGATTGCTTTGATTTTTTTTCTGGTGGGGTGGTTGCCCTCTTTATCGATGAGGTACCCAGAAATTTGATTTTGAGTTGTCTAGGTGACACTTTTCTTTTTTGACCTTGAGTCCCATCTTTTGGAATCTTTGTAATACTATTCTGAGATGGGCTTCTAGGTCTCTCGTCGCTGGCTGACACTAGCACGTCATCAAAGTATGGGACTACCCCTTTATCCCCTTGTAACAACTGTTCCATCAGGCTTTGGAACACCCCTGGGCCACGCGACTGCCCAAATTGCAGTCTTTTGCATTTAAGGCTACCCTATGAGTCACAATCGTTTGCCTCTGCTGTTTCGACGGGTCGACTGGCAATTGTTGGTATGCTTGCGCAAGGTCGAGCCTGCTGCAAAAACCTTGCCTCTCCCCAAATGAGGTGTTAGTAGTGTTTGCACTACTGAAACAGGGATATCGCGCTTTGCTTAGTGCAGGTTTAGAATGGCCTTGTAGTCACCATAGATTCTCACAACCCACTCTGGCTTAATTGGGCTCACGATTGGGGTTCCAATATAAGCGTGGTCAATTGGTTCCATATGCCTTATCTATGAGTTTATTTAGTTCCTCATCAATCTTCGGTTTTAATGCGAAGGAACTCACCTCGCTTTTACCTACTAGGAGGCTATTGTCGGATTTTAAATTAAATGATATGGGGACCCTCGGTACTTGCCTAATTTCCCACAAAGATGTCCTGGAACTCCCTCATAGGTTTTCCTCCCAGTCTGTCTCAGTGATGCTGTTGATGCTGGTCACTCTGGATTCCCAGGGGTTCGAACCACTTGAGTCCCAACAGGCGTTGGGTGGTTCCGGTCTACGATGGTAAAGGCAGAATTTTTGTGTGTTCTTTGAAGTGTGACTTGGAAGAGTCCGAGTCCGACTATGGGGATCCTGTTTCCTGGTAGCTCTTTTATATCAGCGTTTGGTTTCTAATTCAGTTCTGCCAATATGACGGTCATCAGTCTTTTAATGGTTTTCCATGATAGCCTATTGATAGATAATCCGGAGTCCACCTCCATCTCGCATTCTTGGCCCTCGATCCTGACTCCACATGTACTTTTGGCCATTGGTTGCGTTTGAGCATGACCGATAGTAATAGTTTGGTGTGTTTCTTATTTCTGTAGTTTTCGTTTAGCCGCTTGCCTTTGCCTTCTCGACTCTCACGGCTCCATGTTTGTCTTTCTTTTATCCTTGGTGTGTGTTGTCTCTACATCGGGAGCTGTAGCACTTATGGTTTCAGCAGACTCTTGCTATGTGTCCCCGTCTTCGCAAGTACCGGCACATAGCATCTAGGAAACGGCCACTCGGACCCGACGGTTGGTCTCCTCCACACCCGGCGCCCTGGAACCCCAACTTACGTCCTTTCTTCTGGCCCATCTATTTCATTTCATCCTGGAGTCTGTGGGTCTCCTCTTCATCATCGGACAATATCGGACAACGATTCGCTATACTCACGTAGTGTGTGATGGTCTTGTGTGTGTGTGTCTTCAACTTTTTCTCTGGAATTTGGCTTGTTTCTGCTGGTTTGATGTCACATTCATTTGTTGCATTTTCTGCTGATTTTTTAGCTGCTTCAGCTGCCATGGCCTCAGCGATAGCCTCAGTGACTGTAATTTTGGTCAAGTTTAGCAGTCGGCTTTATAGAGTGAATCTCTTAGAACAAGACCACGCGATCCCTCATGGCTTCATCCATGTTGAGGAGGTCACATGCCCCTCCAATGTCCCTGAGAGCCATACGAAAGTCTGCAATGCGGCTCACCTCTCTCTGAGTCCTGTTTGTAGAACTCGTGTCTCTAAATAAGGCTGGAGACAGTCGGTGCGTTAGTGAGCCTTAGTAATTTTTCCAAATCTGGCAGGCCATCTGTTTATATCCTCCAGTTTGGGCATAAGCCTTGGCCACTTGAATACTGTGGGCCCACAGTGCGTCAGGAACACGGCTCTCTTTCTGTGTCGGAAGATTCCTTGCAAGTCATTGCTTTCCAGGAACATGAGGAATCTGTCGATGTATGATTCCCAGTCCTCTGTCGCTGGATTGAATGGTGTGGGTGGCGAGTTCGTTCTGGCCATTTCGTCTGCTTGGTTCTCGTTGCCACGTGCTCGACTGGTCTCCTCATCTCAGTATCCCACCCTCGTTGCCAGTGTTGTGTTCGCAAAGAATGAGACTAGCGTAACTTCAGTTCTTTTATTTAGTTCTTAAATTCTGTCTGAGCCAGGAGCTGCAGCAGCCCTTTTTTATAGAGAGGCTGCTTGCGGCTTGCGGCCAATGATGGCTCCTTGATTCTCCCGCTGCTGAGGTGGCCAATCAGAGGCTAGCTATTTTTGGCCAATCACCGTCAAGTAGAACACCAATCAGATTCAAGTGTTTGTGGATCAATGGGAATAGAGTATTTGGAGTATGCTAATATATAACAGTATCTTCAACTCTGCTGATTAGACTACTCAACTGAGATGAGTTGACTCTTTTCTCAAGAATTGTATTTTCATCCAAGATGGTACTTTATGACTATATTAATATGGAGCTGCTTTGGGATTCCCATCCCTCAACTTTTTATTTATTCATATCATATATTCAAAAATATAGATCATGTTTCTACATTACCTTTCTGCTTTATATTCTGCCTGAAGCACACAATTCCTTTGAAAATGTTTAGAGGTGAGAAACTAGCACCACCAAATATTTTATAGTTATGTACATAATTTTCTTCTTTTCTTTACTACCATGGGAATAGATAACATATTTTTAAATTAATACCATACTTTTCATTATAAATCTCACATTGTAGCTTCAAAAATAATCATGATTTAAAAGTTCAAATGAATTAAAAATATATCATGCATTAAAACCAAAAGCAACCAAAAACAATTCAATTGTTTCAGAAACGTTAGGTGATTTTTTAAAAATATATCTAATAGAAAGTCTGTAAAAAGTTCACATTTTACCTAATTGAAAAATCCTTCTATTTAGTAAAATTAAAATAAACAGCTTCAGTACATGACCTATATACTGTAATTCATGTACCATCCAATAGCTCAGTTTCAACAGTTAAGGCTAATACTTAATTGGTTCATAAAAACAATAAGCCATAAACCAAGGTTTATGAAACATAGTGGCTAGGTTTATAAATCAAGCTGTGCTACATTGAAATCAGATTGTGTTTTATATGTGTTGTAAACAAAATTGTTATATCTAAAGAGGAGGCCATAGTTTAATCTTTGTTTTACTACATTTTGTTTTGTCAGACTGTTATTTTTCTTGCTATAAATCTGTAGTAGAATTATTCTGACACAACTTTACAAATTTACATTTTATAAATTTATTGAGAAGTTACTAAAGAGGATGTGGGAAGAACATACAGTTTGTAAATTCTTACGTTTTGTAAGGTTTATTCCACATCCTACTTGATAACATCTGAAAGCATCCATCCTGATATATCTACCTCAGCCCAATCCTCTTCAAATATTATGCAATGGGCAACCTTATGGCCAAGTCAATTAAATTAACATTATAAGTTAGTTTCAGTCAGTATAATCCCACCTATATAAAGCAATTGTGGCATTTAGATTAATTTTTTTTAAAGCCCTGTTACAAACTAAACAAAGCAGTAAGTATGCATACTTTTTTTTTGCATTAGCTTGTTCTCTTTGTTTGCCTCATATTTTTTTAAGGAAAATGTACTTTTATCTTCATAAAACATAATATAAATATACAAAACATGTGCAGAAGGAACGTCCAATCTTCTACTGAAGCCTCATTCTTTACGGAGATGACCAGTTATAAAATGCTGTGTTTTATCAAAAGATTAAGTTTAACATATGTAATTCCTTGGAGGGAAAGGTAAATGTAAATTAAGATCAATAAAAATAAATACTATTTTGATAGAATATGATGTTACTAGAACTGTGTAGTTCTAGTAGTTCACTGTGACTGGATATCTTTCTTGTGAATGAGCAATGTGTTTTTGTCATTAGGATGTTGAAGAGAATAATAGCTGTGGGTTTTGCAGGTAATAACAGGTGGGTTCTTAGATGAATGTGCATTAACATGATTGAGTGTGAAAATTCATTCATCTGTCAAGAAACCTTGTTATATATTGGAGCAGTATATAATAGAAGATAATATCTACTGTTCTGATGACAGCAGATTGTTAATACAATTAATATATTTCTCATTCTGGATAAGAAATGGATAGCTTTTCTTATCCAGAATGATTCACCTCTAATAAAAATACAAAACAAGGACATTTCTTTTCCCATCTGAGCTGCCATAAAGACTGAAGAAAGGTTTCTAATTAATTAATAACAATCAACCTGGCTAGATATCCAATCCCCATTTCTGAAGATTCATTCAGAACTTACATAATACTGTACATCTTTTTTCATTTCCTCTGCTCCAATACAAAATTATTAGTAATAGATTGGTTTCAAAAGTCTTTATATTAAGACATATTTTGCCTGGATTGTGCACTGATGTATATTTTGCAATAATTATAATAAACAATAATTAGTTTCTGAGAAAAACATGGTGTCATGTTTCTGTCATGATTTCTTGTCTGCAAATTTCTTATGAGCTTGATGGGCCTCATCTAATGCATTACGTGTTACTGGCCAGTTAAGTTGGAGTTGAGTTATCCATTCATCCAACGAATGGATGTTAGGCCTTTCACAAGGGGCTTCAAAGAAGTTCAGGTTATGGGTACCAAATTCTTGTCCCCGAGCCACTTTAAATGGAGTGAATCAGTACTACTATGTTACGGAGTTTTTGTTTTTTATATTGCCACTTCAGCAAACTGGTAGTAAGTGGACCAGTTTTATTTGTTGATATTTATATAACATCTAAGATACTGCTCTACCACTGCATTAGTCCTCACAGGCCCTATGGTTTGGGAATGGTGGGGCGGAGCATAAACCTGGGTTGGAGCCAATAACTTCCGGAACTCTTTTCCAAAAATTTGAGGTTAAATTGGACCCCTCTGTCAGAGATTATGCGTTCTGGAACGCCATGTTGTAACCTTATAGATATGTGAAATAAACAGTTTAGCCAATGGTCCTTAGTAAGAATTGGAATTTTGGAACAAGGTATGCAATGTACCTTGTTTTGGAAAACAAATGGTTACCACCCAAATAACATGTTTCCACTGCTTTCGGGGTCATTCTACTATACAAGTCATAGAGATTTCTTCAGGGGGCTTTTGTCTAGCTACATTTTTGTTAACAACCCTGCGGCTTACGCAGGAGGTACTCTTTGCCGAAGCAAAATTGGACAGCTAGCTACAATAAGCTTCAAATGTTCCTTTTTTAAAGTAGGCCCAGAATTGCACTTTCACCAGGTGTAGGTTTTCACAAATTCAAAGCTGACAGCTGCCTTTAGAAAATCACTGAGCTTGTTGTAGTATTTGCCTCAGCACTTTTGTGGACTACAAATTGGTCCCCACGCAGCCAACATCTCTAACTGTATAGTTTTTGAATGAGCCAAGAAACAATCATCAAGTTTTAAAGCTTTCTTTAGTTTTGTTCGGTGAGGTCATTCGATAAATCGTCTTCTGTTTCTTCTTTTGGGTTTCCTTGGTGATCATTGGGGTGGCTAGATGTTTTGGTTAAAACAATTGGACTTAACCTCCTGGGAATATTAATTATATTGGGTAGTCTTAGAAAGAGAGCATCGCCATGAAAGTTCTTCCCCCTGGAATGGTTACTCAAGTGAGAGAATTGAACTGCTTGATAATACTGGACCCCCAGCGAACTTGTTTTAGGGACAGCTTCCGAGGCGTTTTTAAGGCTTTCAATTTTTTATGATCGTCCATACCTCAAATTGAATGTTTTTTGCTCTTCCAGGGAAATGTCTCCAGGTCAGTAAATGCCCAAGAACTGCAAAAGCTTCTTTTTCCCAGACACGCCACCTTCTCTCAGTTTTCAGACAGTTTACGGAGATATACGACAGGTGTAAGGTCCCTTTCTCGTTGATTTGAAGTAAAACCGATCCAATGGCACAATACTTGCAATCGGCTTGGATCACGAAAGGGCCTCCACTATCCGGGTGCTTTAGTACTGGTTCTGCAGCCAAAACAGTTGTTTTAGCTTTTCAAAAAGCTGCTTTGGCACTCCATGGACCACTCCAACGGCTTAACTCGGCCTTGGCTTCACTCCCTTTTGTTTTTTAAGAGATTTGTGATGGACATTGCTATCTTAGCAAAAAGTCGGATATAATTGGCCGGTAAAAAATTTGCAAATCCCAAGAAGCTTTGAGTTGTTTTCTGGTAGCGTGGTGGAGCCCATTCCAATACGGCACATACTTTTCTCTGGTCCATTTCTATGCCCTCAGATGAAATGCAATATCCCAAATAGTCTAATTTCTCTTGATGGAATCACACTTGGATAGTTTAGCATACAACTTAGCGGCACACGAGTTTTCTGTTAGAACTGACCGCTACCAAGTTTCACATTTCATGCAGTGTTTTCCGTGTAGAGTAAGGATGTCATCGAGATTAAACCAGAACTCCCCTGCTAGATATTATGTTTCAGTGTGTACACCTGATTGATCATGCTGCATGAATACAGCTGAGGCGATGTAAACAAAAAGAAAGAACATGAATTTGAAGCACAATCGGGCAAGTTAAAAAGTTGGTCTATCCATATCCTACTTCCTTTTCGATTCGGTGAAGTATGCTTCTCTCAAATCCACATCTTGCTGAAGAGAAATTCTTCCACCTTCGCTAAGATAGTGTGGCCGACACTATTCTATACAGTCAAAGGCAGGGGGTCACGTTTCCACGGAAATGGATTCAAATTTCTGTAATCCACCACCAAGCGTTTTGGAGCCATCTTTCTTTCACGGAACAACACGGGGGCCGCTACCCAGGGCCTAGCAGGTTGGAATAAAACCAGTTCCAGATTTTTAATCTACAGTCTTAGCTCCTCTAATTCCTGTGCGTGTCATTGAGTACAACTTCGGTTTCGGGAGCTTTCACCCCAGGCAAATTTCAATAGCAAGTCTTGTTGATCGTAAGGAGGGAGCTCATCCAGGCCTTCTCACTGAACACTTCCTTTAAAGTCCCAATTACTCTTTTGGAATTTTCTCCTCTCTTTTCACCGGGTTCGGTACCTGTGGAGCTATTTCAATCGGAATCTGAAGCTTTGGCTGAGATCTCCCCTCTTTTTTCCGGTCACTGCTTGGTGCGTATGCGCAACCAACCATTTCTCCAATTAAACCTGGGGGTTCATTTCCGGAGGCCAGGGGAATCCCAGTATTAATAATTGCTCCATCCCAGGGACCACAATAAACGCACAGAGTCTCATCATGTTCCTCCATGATCATTTCTATAGGTTTGTGATAGCATGCAGGGCAACCTTCAGCCACTGATCCATTAATTGGGCAAAGGAAATGGCACCTTTAAAGGTTTTAGTTTTAAGTCCGCATTTTCTCCACTACTTCTGTGTTGATTATACACCTTGTGCACTCAGAATCTAATAGGGCTAGCATTCCCCCTTCGTCCCTGAATTGGGTACCCTCAACTTCACCGAATGTCATAGGGCCATGCTTGGACTTACCAGGAAGTTGTCTTCCCGAGTTGAAATCCGTCTCCTTCAGGGGTAACCGGGGTGTCTGACTCTGTTGACTTTTTCAGGTTTCTTTCACTTTCCTTTGGCGCCCCTTGGTTCCAGCTTGACTTTGCAGTTCACAGCCCAGTGACCTTCCTTCCCGCATCGAAAACAGGCAAAAGGGTTGGGTCTTGCCATCATCCTCCCTCTGAGGTTTGGGAATCTCTTGAGGATGTTGGGGGGAAGGTTTTGCTCCACCCCAGAAACCTCCCCGCCGTCTGCTTCGGGTTAAATAATTTCCACTTCTTCTGCAGCAAGTACCACATCTGCAAGTCATTTGGGTCTCTTCTAGCAATGCATCTCTGGTAACATCTCTTCGTTTAAACCATCTTTAAATGCCTCTGTCAGGGCTTTCCTGGGACCAGCCTCGATATGACCTGCCAACTGTCTAAATTCTTGGGTGCAGTCAGCCACTGACCTCCGCCCCTGATTTATGGCTTTTCATCCTGATCGGGGCCTTGTACTCTGCAATGGGTCTCAATATTAGCTTGCAGTGACAGTCATGAACAAGTTATAATTCTCATTCAACTGGGGAGCATTATCATTATGCATGGTCACACTCCACTCTGCAGCTGTTCTCACTCCAGAGCCTGGTAACACATCTCACTTTGGCTGCTTCTGAGGGAAAATCCTCCCTGTATTATTCATATAACTTCAAACCTGGGCTAGGAAAAATACCAAGGTTTGGGGGATCTCCCCCGATATCTTACTTCATAACAGAGGCACAGCTAGGAGCTTACCGCCTTCTAGGAATTTACATCTCACCTGAGGCCCCGGGGCTGCTGCTGGATCGGGTTGATTTATGGGAGAGGGGGCTTGCTCTGCTTCTTCTAGTTTGGGCTACTCCCCTTCCCCTTCATACCTTTTGTGCAGTTGGAGTTGTTAAAGGAGGCTTCATAAAAGATCTCCTGGCTTGATTCAGTGAGAGTTCTCTTCTTTTCCTTCTCTTTGCCATGGCTCCTCTTTCCATGCTGGCGGTTGGTGGTGATCCCGGGGGGAGTTCTTCTCTGGATCTTTTCCAGCCAACCCCCACTGACGATCTGGGCTTCACAGCTGGATCCTCTTCCAGATTGAGCTTCTGCTAACGATTTGGGCTTCCTTGTACCAGCAAAGATCTTTACCCTCCAATGGCTCCCAGATCTTCCTGTGTCAGTAGTTGAAGATGACATGATGTTCAGGCCCCTCGGAGAAAATTTGGTGTTTTCTCCGGGTGGGTAGTAGAGTTGAGATTCAGAAATAATGTCAGGCGTGCTCCATTCAAAATCCAAGAAAAGAATACTTAGACTCTTTAATTTAGAGAAAAGTTATCTTTTTACTGAAAGGAAAATGGTAGCAACCAGAGAATTCTGAATCTGAGGAATTTGGTGCATAAATCACATATACAAAGTGATGGAAGTGTTCCCCCCAATAGTTCAGAATGAAACTTCCAATAGAAAATTGTGAATATGATCACGTGGGCATCTTCAGGCGATGAATGAGGCCTCTGTCCATTGACCTTGGCATGCTTTTGATATCGGGTTGCAGTTGCGCAGAGAAAAGAAAGCTTAGCGAGAAATAGAAACCTAACTCTGATGTATGCTTTTCCCCCCTTCTTCTACAAACAGAAAAATGTAACACCTCCCAGCTCACTTCCCAGACTCATCCCACTCTCCCCTCCCCCCATTTCTTATGACAGCCAAAAGATGCAAAGTGATAGTAGAAGATCTTGAAGGCTGACACATGGTTTCCTGAAGGATTTGACTGAACCTAGTAATTCTCAGCTCAGAAATTAAAGAAGAGTTTTGACCTAGAAGAGACGGAAGCAAATGATGTCAAGAGGTTATTCCCATATGCTACTTGGCCTTTTCAAAATAGCTTTAAAAGCAAAGCAAACTTTGGTTCAAAGGTATATTGATTTTACTTCTGTTAGAAATTGTCCAATAATTTCTTACCTGAAAAGAAGTAAGAGGCTATCTAATTTCTTTTGGATCCAATCTTAACAAATTTTGTGAAAATCTTAAAAATGGAAGGGCCTTGTTCTCTTAGCATATTTGACTCAGCTACTGACACAATTAAATCTTTACCATTGGATCTACAAGTTACCAATACACTAACTAGGGCAATAGGGTCTTCTGGACTGAACAGCCAATGTAAATTTCAGTCATTATCACCACCAGTATCACCACCACCCCATTGCCATTTTAGGCATACAAAATTGTCACTCGCTCTGTTTAGAAGACGCTTTTTATCCCACAAGCCTTCACATCACAGGGATGCTGGCAAAGCTTCAAGACACCATCCCTTCTTTTCCCATTAATCAGGCACCAAAGGATGTGGGAAGGGAATGGCCTTCAAAACAAATTGTGATAATTCCAAAACAATGGCAGATGTATGATGGTGTGAAGGCATATCATCCCACACATGCACATAAATTATGTATTTCCATCCTAACATCTCTTACACAAGGTTGTAAGTTGCAGCTTTTGTGCCATGATATTATTGTGTTTCCTCATTTGACTCCTTGGAAACATTTATATCTAAGGCTCAATTTTCATACACCATTTTCAAAATGGTACTCTGGTTTCTGCTGGCTGCCTTCTCTGCAGCAATTCCTTCCTCTGAAAGAAACTGTTGGAAGTTCAGTCACTTTCAATTATTTATGATCTGGTGAACCTCATTTTGCCCAGATTTTATGTTAGTAACTGCTTCTTTGAGCTTTTGTAAGTACATTCTTGTGTCCTAACTGATAGTAACTAAACACCTCACCACACATTTGAAAGACCAGATACTTTGAAGGTAAATGATGGTAAAGGAAATTAAAAGTCTCCACCATTCCCACTTTCCAGCATGGTGCCAATTTACCAGATGCTACAGGAGGCACTGTTGAGCCATAACAAATTATAGGATTTGACACAGAGCACATTTTAAACATGTTTGAACATCAAGCTTCCATATTCCTGAAATATATGCAAAATAAATCAGCCACAAATTTTATATTGCTAAGAGCCAGTGACAGATTTTGTCTTTGGTGAGAGTTTATCATACTTAATACATTATGAGAAACTAGAGTACCCACATATTACTAAATTTTGCAACTCTTTTATTATATGAAATCAATTTATCAGATTTTATAGTGTATGATCTGATGTAGCAAGGGTAATATCCTTGCTTTGCTGAAAACTTCCTTCACAGTGATAAAATGCTTTTGTAATATTCTATCTGGCTATATAAAATGCTTCTCTTACTCAGGCTATCTACATTTTCCCATAATGTATTGATCTGACATAGTCAATAGAATCCTTACAAAGTGGATCTGTGCTGGAATTTGCATCACAGTTCATTTTCCTGGCATAAAATTAAAGGAACATGAATGTTATTTCTTAACCAGGTCATAGGGAAGAACATGTTGTTTAAACACCCTGATCAAGACTACAGACTCAGAAAACCAAACCTGAGAGAGTTATTTTTACTGTAACATGGTCCCAGGGCTATTTATTACCTGTGTAACTCCTCAAGTCATCCATATCTCTTCCTAGGGAATTATCTTTCTCTTTTCTTTCTGCAGTAGAGAAGAAAAGCTAAAGAGGCCAATCATAAAACAGCTTGCTTCTAGAAGTTGTGGGTACTACAGTCACTGGAACAACTGGATAGCTATTTATCTGGAATGATATACAGTCTCCTGGAGTAGAACATTTTTAAGTTTCTTCCAATTCTGTTATTCTGTAATTCTGTAAAATAGGATCTCTGCAGGTATTGTTGATTGTTTTTAGAAGTCTTATGGGAATGTGGAAGGCAGCAGAAATGTTTGGGATCAATAAGTACCCTGATTCTGTCCATCATCCCTGACTTACCAAAATTCAGGGAGGCTGTATTCAGGCGGACATTGTCATCCTGTTATTCAATTCCACATTTCCACTGTTGGAAAATCGAGATTGGACCTCATGATCTACAGTAAAATAGTCCTCTCGTTCTGGAATGTTTATTTGTGCATATGCATGTTGTGTCTGTGTGTGTGTGTTTTACTCACCCCCAACATGGAAGATGGATTTTTATTGTGTATAAAGTATTTTCCCCATATTTTCATTAACTATGATCTTGTTCTCTGCAGTTCTACTGTTTGGAACAAAAGTCCTACATTTCTACTCCATTGTTATTCTGTTGAGATTTTTGTCCAGAGGTGGCATTCAGCAGGTTCCGACCCAGTTCTGGAGAATCAATAGCGGAAATTTTGAGTAGTTTGCAGAACCAGCAAAAGCACCTCTGACTGGAGATTTTACAGTATCCTTACCCTACCACGTCCACCAAGCCACCAATGCAGAACTAGTAGTAAAAAAAATTACACAAAACTAATTTTCATATGAGTATATCAGGCCTTATGATATAATTTCTGAGTTATGTGAGAATGATCTGTCTTTTGTGAGAATTATTTATGACTAAGATTGCCTATTATTCTGCCACAACATTGACTAACTGTGAGTCAAATGTCCATCTACTGCTCTGACCTGTTGTATAAGTTTAAATATCTAATCAACTCTGAAGTGGCTAAACTCAAGCCAGTTGAAGATATTTTATCTGACTGTGGTAGTCAAGAGTTAGGTTTTTCTGTACTTCCTTGCTGCTATCTAGTGGTTATTCATATTCTTGCAACCTAAATTTGTTTATGGTTGGTTAATTCGTGACTGAGTTAAGCAAATTGTGTAAATCCAGTCTATTACTTTCTAGTATTATCTCCCTAAATAATCTAAAAGGTTTGGAAACCTGTCTAGAAAAAATTGAGAAAATGCACATGATCAACGTGTTTTCTTTTCACATTTCTATTGCAATTTTCCACTGCAGAGGAGAAGAACGCAAAAGACAAATTCTGTTCCAGCAAACTAGCATTTTGAATCACTGTCAAAGAATGCAATGAAATTGGAGAAAACCTATAAAATATGCAATGAAGCAAAAGTACCATGATTGGCAGTCAGGCCTGCACAGCATGAGAGAATGGCCATAAACACTAATCAAAGGGAAGAATGAAAGGAAAGAAAACATTTACAAATAGAATTTTCCTCTGCCTAGGGAATAATATGAATTCAGTTAACATACAAACTCTCTCTTTTTTTGGTCAAGGGCTTCATGACCTTCTGTTTAAAATTACAACCTTCTTCCTTGCTTCGAGTCATGTAAAGAGAGATATAAAGATACAAGGTTAATCTTACAGTTATTAGCCAAAATAAACGCTTTGCCTAAGGGATAAGGGCTACTGTAAAGTCTTGAAAACCTGGTTTGAGTATCTACTATAAAGCTTGGCCTTCTCCCAAGCTGAGCAGTGTTCCATCAATAGGCTTGAGAGACAATTCAACAGTTTTGGACATGGAACAAATGTGGTAGTGTCCTCCGCTATCTTGCTACTAATATGGAAGTTGTATTCAGCAGGTTTTGACCAATTCTGGAGAACTGGGACTGGAAATTTTGAGTAGATCAGAGAACTGGCAAAACCACCTCTGACTGGCCCTGCCCCCATTTATTCTCTGCCTCCCAAGTCCCAGCTGATTGGTTGAGTCTTCTTTTGTTTCCCTTCACAGGAGAATGGAGTTGGAAATCAGGTTAGTGGGGAATGGGGATTTTGCAGTAATCTTCCCCTAGGAGTGGGGAGGGAATCGGGATTTTGCAATATCCTTCCCCTGCCATGCCCACCAAGCCACTCCCACCAAGAACCGGTAGCACCATAGAACCAGTAGCAAAAAAAAATTGAATCCCACCACTGCACTAATTGCAAAATATTTCAGTTACACCATCCATAATGCCATGCAATGTAATTCTGACTTACTTGCACCTTAGTCTGTAGTGCTTTAACTATACTACTATGTCTGCCTAATTCTACTATCGTTTTTTTTAGAAGTGGCCAAACTTCCAGTAAAAATTAATGGTGCTCTAGTTGTCTTCGAAAGAGCAGAGACCATACTACGATAGAGATTGGCACCCAAAGGCCCAACACCAGATGCCAAAAACTCTCTGGATAAGAAGACATCATGAAATAAGTCATGTTTGAGAAATGTTTTCTGGACACTGATCCTTGTAAAGAAACTAAAGGAATGTTTGTGGTTCACTCACAAGTTGAGCAGCTGGGAGATGTAGAACTCCATCCATTCTATATTCACAGCTCTGATGTATCCTATGTGAACAATAAGATCAGGCAGGCATTTTACAGATTGAGAGAGATTTCCTTTTACAACAAATAAGTGTTCTTCTTGGTGACTCTCATTTTTTTTTCTGGATTACAAAATTAAAAGAAGATTTAAAGACTTAAAGTATAAAGAATATTTGTCAGAAAGCTTAAAAAGCAGTGATATAAGAAAGCTTAAAATGGATAAAGGGGAATGTTATTTTTTAGAAAGATTAAGTTTTCTATAAAACTATATTGGAAATAATTAAATTAGGCAACTGACTCAGGTCTTCCTAAGGAGATGTGTGAATCTTATTTACTTTTTACTAAAAAACATAGACAACTGGTAGAATTTACAAAGCAAAAGATAAAATCAAATTGAGTAAACCGAGAACTCCAGTAACGACAGAGATGGAGATGTGACATGTACCTGCAATTACAACATCAAAACACACAGGAAGGGAAAAGGAGGATTTTTGTTTTATACTTTCACTTTTGGATTGTAGCACAATGACATCACATATGGCTGCACAATTAGAGGACAGAAGTGGCTCCTTAGAACAGCCTTCAGAGAAAGCAACTTCAGAAAATATTGGATCATCATGACCACAAATTACCTGTCTCACTTGAGACTAAATTTACAGCTTTTGAAAAACAATAGATGAAAAGTCTTGATACAATAGAAAATTCTATAAAACACATGTCTGGAGACTCAAAACAATTTAATGATAATGTGGACAATTTTATTTTGGAGAATAAGTTATAAGAGTTATAAGTAGAAAAACCAATTACCACCAACCTGCCTTCAGTCAAGGACCTTTATATTGCATGAGTTAAAAAGAGGGCTGTGAAAATATTTACAGACCCCTCACATCCCAGACATAAACTGTTTTAATTCTACGCTCAAAAGACGCTATAGAGCACTGCACACCTGAACAACTAGACACTCTGCTAAATAAATCACTCTGCTAAACAAGTAATTCCCTCAACGCTGTCCAACTATTTACAAAGTCTGCACTATGACAGATAGAACCAGGGCCCATTATACCATCCATTCATTCACAATTGATTGATTGATACCTTGCCTTTATTTGAATAACTGCTAAGCCAGTTATAGATTTAGTGCAAAATTATCATGATGACAAATTTATTTGTATTTTCATCAGATCCAAGTAGGCAGTGAAAGTGATGAATTGGTCTATGGCGATATTATTCAACAAGGGGCTCAGGCTCAGTCCAGGCAAACATTGGTGCTATCAGGGGATAATCCATGTATTGATGTGAGTGGAATTCAGCCTCTTCTAGACAGGACTGCACTCTCCCCTGAAGGATCAAGTTTGTCCTTCTGGATCCATCTTTAACAACAACAATTTGCTTCTGTGGAACAAAGCGGCTTTAATGCTTCTTGGGTAGAGAGGCAATCAAAAACTGGAAAATGTAATGGGAAGCACAATCTGTCTGAGATTAGGAACTATCCCACAAACTCTCATGTAAATACCAGGGGAAGAATTATACAAGAATGTAGAATAACAGAGTTGGAAAGGACCTTTGAGGTCTTCTAGTCCAGCCTCTGCTCAAGCAGGAGAACCTATATCATTCCAGACAAATTGCTGTCCAATCTCTTCTTAAAAACCTCCAATGATGGAACATCCACAACTTCTGCAGGCAAGCTGTTGGAAATTTCTCCTTAGTTGGCATTTTTAGATTAGGAAAACACAAAGGCAAAGACAGATAAAATTTACAGAATAAATTCAAGATTTGGGAGAACAAGAAATATTTCAAGGGTTATTTTGATGCATTTTGTGATGATTAAGTTCTGCAACAGCATTTCAGTACAAGATTGAAGATGGAGAATGCAGTTATAATTATCCTAAAAGAAATCCTTGTCATAATTCTATTAAAAGAAAAGAATACTCCTTTTTGACTGAAAGAATAAATCAAAAAAGGATTTCTTTTACTGGGACAAATTAGGTTTGACTTTTCAACAGCAGAGATTCTGTTTGAATTCTGTTCAAAAGGTAAGAGAATTTTTGGAAAACTTAAAATGAGAACTGGAAGGAATCCAAACAGAGCCTGCAGAGGAGACTATACAAAAATTGTATAATGCAAAAGTACTCTAGAAGAGATTATACTGTTTATTAGTATTAGTATTTCTCATAAAATAAAACTTTTGTATGTTTTGTAAGAGAACTAAAAAAGTGAGCTTGTAAGGCAAAAAAATTATATTTACAAAAAAAGTCGGGAAATTGAGAAAAGAAACAGAAAATAAAATGATATTGAAACTTAAAGGAGGACAGATTGTATTAACACTGCTGTATAACATTTCATCAGGAGTATAAAGAGCATGCTATTTATTTGGGAGAAATAGATAATATTTTTTTAAAATTATCAAGTGTTAAAGAGAAATAAAGATCGATTATGAGTGAGCTTATAAATATATGGAAAATTTCTAAAGCTACACAAAAGATTGAACGAAGGGCAGGTTATTGATTCTTATTACAAATATTTTACAAGCTTTGAAACATACAATGAATTCTATTGTAGAGGATTGAAATATGCCAGAAACTTGGGAAAAGGCTAATATGGCACTAATATCTAAAAAGGGACAAGAGTTTTAACAAAAAATTATAGACCCGTATCATTATTGAATAAAGATTATAAATTGTTCACAATGATCTAGCTGATAAAACTGAAAATAATTTTACAAGAATTCATTGTAAATAATATGGATTTTTACCTGAAAGAAAGAACTATGTTGGACATTCTAGAACGGGGTGTCAAACTTGCGGTCTGCAGGCCAGATGTGTCATGTGCTGGCCCACCTCTGGTTTAACAAAGGGGGAAAAGTTGTGATACATTACAGGATGACAATATGACAATGCGAGTTTGACATCCCTGTTCTAGAATATTTGGGACAGCACAATGAAAAATAAGGTGCCTTAATATTTTTAGCTGCAGAGAAAAGATTTAATAATCTGTATTGCACCTTTCTATTTAAAGTTTTAGAAGATATGAACTTTGGAGAAAAATTCATAAAATAGGTGAAGTAGATCTATACTTAACAGAAAACACAAATTGTTAATGGAAATCTAACTAAACCATGTAAAATGTAGAAGGGAACTAGACACAGTTGCCCACTGTCTTTCTCCATTTCTTTATTTTGGTTCTTGAAATTTTGAATAGAGATATCAGACAAGATGAAAGGATGGTGGGAATAAAAATTTAAAAAGAGACATACTGAAAACTTTTTCAGATAATTTCATGCTGATCTTGAAAGAGCCCTTAAATGGACTTGAATTATTAATGGAAAAACTAAAAGAATTTGGTGCATTAGCTGGATTCAAGATTAACAAATGAAATACAAAGATGGTAACAAAAAGTTGAAGCTGCAAGATCAAATAGAACTGATGAATAAAAAGGGTTTTAAGATTGAGAAGAAAGTAAAATAATTGGCATTTGACAAATATGAATAGCATGTGATTTCAAAACAATTATGTTAAGACATGGAATAAAGTTTAAAATATATTAAGATGGGACAAAATGCAATTGTCATTGTTGGGGAAAATTTTTGGAATTAAGATGAATGCTTTTCCTAGAATCTTAACTTTGTTTCAGACAATATCCTTTTTTTGACAATTGTTGTACCCATTAAACAATGGCAGAAAAATATATCAAAATTTTGTGGCAGAGGAAAAGAAACAGTTAAATACAAAGTGTTAAAATGCAAAAGAAAGAAGGATTAGTTTGATTTGAAATTATAATTTGCAGCTTGCTGTCTACTTTGGACAAAAGACTGATTGATGCTGAGAAACAGAAGATACTGGAGTCAGAAGGACATGGTTTGAAACTTGGGTGGCATAGATACTTATGATAACGCTAAAGTTAATACTAGACTTCAAAAATCAAATAATCAGGTGTACATACTGAGAATGTGAAACAGATATAAACCCATGTTATGTCCAAAATTACCTTTGTGGCTCTCAACACAAAAAGATTTTCATAGATAAGAAATGATAAACAGAAATGATTTAACCTAATGTGACATATTAGAATTTTGTCAGGGGGAATGTAAAATAAAATGAAGAGATGATCTGATAGCAGAGGGTTTAAAACACTATTGTGTACAAATGATGAACATGTTATTGCTGAAATACATAAAATGCATTTACTGAAATTTGAAATAGAATAATGTTTGATAAAACAGGCTCAATTTTTTGGTTATTTATTCAGATGGAACAAGAGAAGGTCATGTATGGATGAAACAATTGAAATTTACATTGTGTTATACTTTTGAAAAGAATTTTTATAAAATGATTTCAAAGAATATACAATTAAAACAGTTTTTTTTAAAATTAATTGATAATTAGAAAACATTCGTGGAACTTTATTTTTATACTGACAAACTGCAGCATGATTATTATATGCACAAAGATGAAGAGACTTGAGTATCTTTGTTATGATATGCACAGAATAACCCTTGAGTAACAAGGATATGCACATAGAAATGTTTATGAAACTTGTTATGAATAATTATCCAGCCACACAGAGATACACTAAATTGAGTTAAAGTTTACTTAAAGAAATAGCACAGTCCAATAAACAGTCCAGGTCATATACGTTTAATAGACCAAAGAATATCCAATTACAAAGTCTTCTTACTGGTTGCCTTTGTCATTTACAGTGAACAAA
>BHFT01057362.1:0-16120 GCA_004320025.1 Laticauda laticaudata
TCTCATCTGCCATCATCAGGCTTCTGTATTGTGTTCGTCTGTGAGTCAGATTTTTACAGTTGTTTCAGTTTTAAATTTGGGGCTAGCCTGCTGCTGTGCCAGAATGGTTTGTTCTTCATCCTGATTGATTGGGAGTCTTGGTCTATGTTTATTGATCTTGGAGTAGCTGTGTTCTGCTTGACTGGTGTTTGTTATATCTTCTGTCTGTTTTGTGGCTTTTTTGTCTTGATTGGTGGCAACATTGTGTTCCTGTATTGGAAAGGTTCTTCCAGGCCTATGTTTTTTATGTTTCTATATTTTTCTGTGTTTCAATAAATGATTATTAGAATAGTTTGCCACATAGTTTCTACAGCTTAGTTCCCTTTTTTGATAGAACAGGTGTTGCCTTTTGTGATTATATAGAATTGTTTGTTGTATGTCAATGTTGCAGTATAGACGAAGTGTTGTTTATATGCTCACTTTACAAACTAGTGATTCATCAATGGAAAGAATTGCACTACAAAGAACTGGTTTCACTTTGGCTTTAAGTGAAAGAGGCTTATATGGTTTTGAAATTAATTTGATTTATTTTTTGCTATTAAACATACATAATATTAAATAATTTATTTTTTTTAGAGTTGCTAAGCCTATATCTCTTCCATAAGTGTTTCTACAGTTTTAAAAACTTCTGAACTGAACAAAAAAGAAAGAAGTATACATTTGTCTAGACGTGCCTTTGAGTCACTTTTTGAATCCTGGTGACTGTCTGGAAAAGTCACTGCAGTTTTCTTGGCAAGATTTTTGGAGATAGGACTGTCAGGAGGTATAATTGGAACTTGAGGTCTCCTGATTTCAGTTTTGTGCTTTTAACCATTATACCAAACTGGTTTTCAGTTTGTACGTATAAAGCATAAATGAATAGAATTATATGCTTATGACTTAAGACTGAGTTTATTTAGTTTATTTTGTATCCCTGTATTTTAAATAATAACACAGGGAAAATTAAATCAGTGATGTATGGATTACATTATGGATCAAAAGTTTCATTAATATAAATTTGATAAGGCCAGTATTCTATGTTTCCACCTTAAAATCTCAGAAGATAGCATTTGCTTATGTTTCTGTAGATGGGAATAAGATCTGCAAGGAATCAGACAAGTGAACAGAAACAAAATATGACTTTTTGCCTCTGGAGTAATGGAGATGAATATGAATCCTGACAGGCACACATATGACAAGGCTGAGGCAGAGCAAAAACGGGTGACTCACAAATTGTAGTGGCATGTTCTCTCCAAAGGCTCATGTGCCAGTAATGCCTGAACAATCTAAGCTACAATCACATGAGAAATGCAATAGCGGGCTGTCTGGTTGGCTGCCTACTGAGCCATAAAATACAACCTAGACAAATTAAGTCTACAACAACCTCTGGTGGATCATAACCCTAATTAGATAGAAGATTAACAAGTATTAGATTAACAAAAAAATCCCTGTCAGAAAAGTATGTAAGGGTCATTGTTAGAGAGACTTTATTTTCAGTTGGTGTATGTTATGTATGTGAAGTTGATTGCACTTTTAATTACTTTTGTCAACATGAAGAGCGAAATAGCTTCCTTAACTTAAAGACTGATAAAGAGAAGAATGGTTCATAAATCACCCATGAGAATGAAAAAGAGTGGGACCTATAAATCCAGAACACTTTAATCTGTACAAAGCATCCCAAACAGTCAATATGTGGCATATGTGTACATTTCTCAGTAATATGCAAACTTCTGTTATAGTTTATTAAGTGCTTTATAGATATTCTTACTTTGCCTAAATTAGGTTCAGTAAATAAAATATAACTAATACAACAGCGAAGTGCACATTTCTCACTTTAATCTTTTATAATTCCTGGCATGCCTATCTTTTCCCACTAAGGTGCCAATTGAAGTGGCTGATACAGCAAACTTTTTCTTTTCTACTATCACCCATTTTTAATGGAGATGAAAAGTTTTCTGTTCCATTAAAAGATAAAAGGGGAAAGTAGTTTTGTATTGTCTGTTTGATCTATAAAGGCCAACATCATGCATATATTTTTCTGGGATATGACTTTTAATGACTAGTTAGTCAAAAATTCCTGGATTCTGATTGTGATCTTGTGATTCACTAATAGCTTATATTTGATTTAGTAGCTTCTGCATAACATCTTTATTGTTCTGGCTGTTATTATTCCTTATTGCTACTTTGTAACAATCTTCTTGACCTTGTTGTCTTTTTATTATGAGAAGAACTTTTTTTGTTGTTATAAAGAACTTTTTCTTAACTTTCTGAGAAGTCCTTTATCAGTCCATAGTGCTTCTAGTTGCACCTCATCTATTGATCTTATTCACATCAATTATGTGCTCTTTATGCTTTTCTGAACTTCAGCTATGATAAAATTGTTCATTCATTCTCCATTCATATATTAAAATTGCTAAATAACTAAAATATTTAAAACACTCCATCAACCTATACTCATCCTATTTCTAGGAAATTTCAAAATCATAGAATAAAAAAGATACGGCATAATATTTTGGTCAGATAAACAGCATGTTCAAGTTTACTTACATCTAATGACATGTCTAGAGATAGATAAAGCAAAATACTACTTTAAAATACAATAAGATAAAAATGAAATATTATTTCTATATCTTGGACAATATCCATAGACTCTATGGGAAGGAAAGAATAATATACTCTCCATGAAAAAAAAACAATAAAAACATTTTATGAGCAGCCATGGAATCTTCACAGATATCTGCAATACTAATAGCACTTTTCAAATAAGACCAGTTTCTTCTACCAATCATTAACTGCTTTATTAATTTCTCAAAATTTCTGAAAGATGTTTGGCTAGATCACAGGTGTCAAACTCAATGCATCATACTGCTATCACCTGACGTTTCATGAAATGTTTCCCCTTTGCGGAGCTGGGGTGGGCCTGGCCTGAGCATGTAAGTCTTTTAAAATCTTTCTGAATCTTGAATTTATCTTCTCCCGTATTTAAGCTATCATTATGAATAATCATTGGACTGAAATGTTATTTGGCTTCACTCTCGTATAATAATATGGTTAAGAATTGTTTATTCCACATTCTTCTTTTATTCTTCTTTCATTAGATTATTACTAGGCACCTGTGCACAATTGGTTCATCAATTCAGAAAAAAATAGTTATCTAAACAGAAAAAAATAAAATGAGGTGAGCAAAAAAGCACCTGGACTGATTTCGTTCTTGCCAGTTTTCCTGTTGAATTTTCTTGTGGGAAGCTAGAAGGGAAGATCAGATTTTTCCTTCCTTCCTTCCTTCCTTCCTTCCTTCCTTCCTTCCTTCCTTCCTTCCTTCCTTCCTTCCTTCCTTCTTTCCTTCCTTCCTTCCTTCTCCTTTACTTTACTTTCCAGCAGGCAAGTAAATGACTTCTGCTGTGTTTGGGATGTTATGTGTGGAAGGGAGGGGGATGAGGGATTGTGAGATTGTCTGGGAAACTGGCATGGATATTAAAGGTCATGTGACTGAAGCAGCAACCTAGCAGCACTCAAGCAGTCCCAATTTTCTGAAATTTCATTCCTTTTGGATCATGAGTCCTGGCTTTTGGACAGATTTTTTTAAGTTAGTTCATTTGAGGTACCTTGGTTCAAAAATTATTGCTCGATGATGAACCCTTTCACCGAATAAAGGTAACGACGATGAGAGTTTTAGTAATATATTGATAAAATGCAAGTACAGCAGTACATTATGTTATTTGGATACAGTGGTATTTGTACAATATGACTCAGAAATTATTAACAATATTGTTTAGCTAAGTTAAACTTCTAGAGATAAGTAACCAAAAATTATCAGTATTAACTGATTTTTCAAAACGTCAGTGTTGATAAGTAGAAAGTTGCTTCAATTTTACTACTAAAGCAATTGTGGGATTCAAATTATTTTACTACCGGTTCTGTGGACATGGCTTGGTGGGCATGGCAGGGGAAGGATACTATAAAATCTCCAATCAGAGTGGTATTTGCCAGTTCTCCAAACTACTCAAAATTTCCATTACCAGTTCTCCAGAACTGGTCAGAACCTGCTGAATACCACCTCTGAACTAAAGCTATATGGCAAGGGTGTCAAACTAGATTTAATTGAGGGCCACATCAGGGTTGTATTTGACCTCAGGGAGTCAGGGTGGGCGTGGCAGGGTGGACATGGCCAGCTCAACATCACTCATGTAGGGGGCATCTGTGGAGGCTGGGTGCTTTGCCAGTGAAAATGGGCTCCCAAGCTCTGTTTTCAGTTGTGACAGCTTATGCAACGCTCTGCCAGCAAAAATGGAACTCAGTAGGGCCATCCATTCCATAGCCCACCCAAGATCTATTTTCACTGGCAGAGCTGTGTTGGGATTCAAATTTTTTTACTACTGGTTTTGTGGATGTGGCTTGGTGGGCATGGCAGGGGAAGGATAAAATCTCCAATCAGAGGTAGTATTTACTGGTTCTGTGAATTACTCAAAATTTTCACAACAGTTCTCTAGAACTAGTCAGAACCTGTTGAATACCACCTCTATTGCAGAGGCACTGCGGGCTAGTCCTTTGCTGTTTCCAGGATGGCCCCATGGGCCAGATCTAAGCACCCTGCAGGTCAGATCCAGCCCCCAGATCTTGACTTTGACACCCTTGCTATATGGCATTAATAATTAAGTGCAAAATATATTAAACTATTTGTTATATAATTATAGTTTCTGTCTTGATTAATTAGATAACACTAAGTATCAATACTATTATTTATTACTAATAAGTAACAATAGTAAGGTCTCCACTATAAAGTTACTTATCACTTTTTCATATTAAAGAAAAAAAATAGCGAACATATTTATTGTAACTAAAAGAGTCTAAAAAAAGAGTCTTTCAGACATGCAAAAATTATTGCAAGTCCTGTTGCCCCTGTAGCTCATTGCAATAGAGCAGAAAATCCTACCAGACTTGGCTGCCAGGAATGCTGATTATATACATAAATTTTGATAGTAGCAGATTCATGCTTCTCTATCCACTTTCCCAATTTTTTTAACTTTACCATAGGCCTAATTTCTGGAATTCAAATTCCAGCAAAATGTATTTATGCTGTGAGATTGAACTAAAGGGATTTATTTATTTAATTTATTGATTATCACGTACTTGGGGTTTTTATTTGATCTTCCTCCTCCATGCATTGGCATTTTTTGGAGATGACAGATTAGATAGATAATAAATAATGAATAGATGGATGGATGGATGGATGGATGGATAAATATAGAGATATACTTCATTTATTTAATAAAACAGAAAAGGGGGGAAATGTAAATAAATTAAATAATAAAGAAAAAGAAAGAACAAAAAATAAAAAATAAAAAGACAAAAGTGTAACAACAACTTAAATTCTATACAATGAGATACTATATTTAGAGATATATGTATACTTTTTAAATATAATTTTGATAAAAATCATTATATTTCATTGTAATTTATCCATATTATATATCCAATGGTAACTCATTCATATATTGTCAGTAACATCAGATCTTCAGTCAACTGGTCAAATGCGGTTATAAATTTGTCATCCAATATTAAAAAAATCTTTTGGCAATAATAATGGCATGGAGATTCCATTTCTGCTGTTCAGAGGTTAGTTTCCATATAATAGCTATGTAGTTCAAACAAATGTGCATATTTAATAATATAAACTTTGAAAATTTGAAAGTCAAATTAAAGTATGTAATTACTTATTTCCAGAACATAATAAATTTAGAATATTGTGAAAACATGACCTTTGGTGAAATGCAAATACTATCATTCTGAATTATTGCTGGTATTGCATAAACTTTAATCTACAATCTAGTGCTGTTTTGTTACTGAGGTTAAAGGCTAGGTCCCACTGGCCAATGCATGCAAAACATATGCAAAAAGGACACAGCAGACGAGCAAAATTTCGGGGGTGCTCCATCCATTGTCATCCGCTCCAAAAAGTGGCAAAAATTTGCATAAACAGAACGGAAAAGAAAGGAAAAGAACGGACATGGGTAGTATGTAGCAGCGATGTTAAAGGGATGTTCATAGGAAGCCTAGAGGAAGTATATAGGATGCAAACCATTCACTGCTCATCCTTTCTATTTCCGTGCTACTAACGCTGTGTAGACGTTCCGTGTACCTTTTGTTTCCTCCCTTTTTCCATTTTCAGCTGCAGCGGATGTGAGTTGAGGGGATGCCCAGAGGATGCAGAGAGGATACAGCGGACGTTTAATGGATGATAAACGGACATAGAACATTTGTTGCTCGTATGTCACAGATTTACACTGTACACAGCAGAAAGTTCATCCGTTCACAAAGTTTTGTGCAGCTCAAAACTTCTTGAGCAGATGAAATCTCAGTGGACGGATGGTCAAAGGATAGAGCGTATGAAACACGTATGCAATTACACAACGGATGCATAGCATTTTCCAACATTTTTTAACGTTTTACATCCTCTTTGCATCCGTTGGTGCAGTGGGACAGGGGCTTAAAATACTGTTTCAAATTTGTATGCTGCCTGATTCCCAACAACTTTGAACAATTCACAGCAAACACTAAAGCAATACAATAATAAATGAAAGTGAAAAATAAAAGATAGCAATTTGGACAGGAGCAAAAAGTAAATTTACACAACCTAAAAATAGGTTTCAATAAACTTGCCAAATACCTGGACAAAGAGTCCGAGGTTTAAGGCCCTTCAAAAGACCAGCAAGATGGGAGCCAACTGGATCATTTTCCTGTTGTTTTAGACAAAACAGACCTCTCCAGTTCTCATAGGATTGGTTCCTTAGGACTCACTGATCCTATCTAGTTAGGTGTCTCCAAGGCTGAAAATCACCTTCAGGCATCTTCTTCCATCACTATACTTGTGCCATACTCATGTCACACATCATTGCAAGAATTGAAATTGAAATTGATCAGATAATATCACACTTTATAATTGCATTACTTAACAACAGAATTTGTGGAGCCAATTATAGCTCTTAACTAAGGACTGTTTGTATTAGTCACTTGTCACATTTTTCACAGTGTCTCAACAAGATAGAAATTATGGAATAATAGAGTTGGAAGGGACCTAAGAGGTCTTCTGGCCTAATCCCTGCTCGAGTAGGAGACCCATTTACTATTTCTTTCAAAAGCCTCCAGCAATGGGACACGCACAACTTCTGAAGGCAAATTTTTCCATTGGTTGATTGCTCTCACTGTTGGGAAATTTCTCCTCAGTTCTAGGTTGCTTCTCTCCTTGGTTAGTTTTGAATGAAATATCATTGTTTCTTGTTTGTTTTGGAAAATAGTTTGACCTTTTCATTTTTGTAGGAGCCCCTTAAATATTGGAATACTGCTATCATTAATTCTACTTTTCTCTAGACTAGATATACCCAATTTTTATAACTGCTCTTCACATGTTTCAGCCTCCAATGCCCCACAATCGTTTCTGTTGCTCTTTTCTGTATTCTTTTCAGAGACCCAACATCCTTTTTACATTATGGTAACCAGAACTGGATCCAGTATTCCAGGTGTGGTCATATTAAAGCTTTGTAAAGTAGTACCAGCACTTCACATGATTTTGATTCTATCTATTAATGTAGCCTAGGATTGCATTGCATTGCTTTTTAAGCTACTGGTAGTTGCATACTGTTGGCTCATATTTAAGTCCAAGATCCCTTTCACAGTTACTGATATAGGAGATGATAGAAAACATACAATGGAAGAAATAAAACATGACAGGAGAAACACGTTTTCTTTTTTGTGATCGGCAAACTTGTATTTTCTGTAACTACTACCGACAGAATTTCTATTTTAATCTAGGCATGTATGAGAACATTTATTCAGTCATGCCTTTTGTTTCAAAAATATCTGTTTTAGGCATAAAGGGATTATTCTGTAGTTAGAGTAAAATCTTCTGAACTTGCACTCATTTTGATTTATGACTGAGTCAGTTGGTTGAACTATCCATAATTTTTCAAATTTAATGCTGGGAACAATGAAGTTATGATTTCAAAATTAAAAATGTCATTTTTCCCCTTAAATTCCTTTCATATATCAAGACTATATATCATAAATCAAGAAATACACACAACACAGGTTTCATTTGGTTTGTTGCTACTCTGACATCCCTATGTATCCAGTGGCCTTTGGTACCCTTTTTCTGCCCTCCTGGGTACTCCATCAAGATTCTAATTCTTGTTATCCAGCATTTCTGAGTAGAATCTACATTGGGTAAATTGAGCACGAGACTGTTTTGTTTGAGCAAATGTTTCTGCACAAAAATTCCACTAGGTGCTGACATTCCAAATTAATCCTTGGTGATCTGACTGACGCTCCGTTAAAGTTTGTTGGTGGTACATCTGCTTCAATTATTCATCACTATCAAGTGATTCTATTCTCTGAAAAAAATGTAAGAGATACAGGCTATTGTTTTGAAATAGTTTAATTTTTTATCAATCATATATGTTATAAATAAATAACTTTTCAAGCACCTTCAAATTACCTCCTACTCAGTTATATTTCTCTGATACTTTATTAAATATCAAATATTAAACATCTTTCACCATCACCCCATCCCCAGTATCTTGGGACTTGTAGTTTGGGAAAGGGGAGATAGTTTTGAGAATTTTTTTTTTGCAAGAATCTTGTGTTTACACAAGTTAGGAATACAACTTAATGCAACTTTTGCCATTGTTTTATATTTATAAAACATTTTATTTCTGTTGGTAATAGCTGCTTGTAAATCATGTCATTTTATAATGATAAAAATCATACATGGGCAACACACAAAAATATAGATGCTGATAGCTTTTAATCTGTGAATTCAAACAGACATTCTAAATGCCTTTGAAACATGGATTAAAAAACAGCATGTAGTCTAGGCTTGAAATAGTAAAAACTCTATAGTAAGCAATAATCTATAGCTTCCTTCTTTTTGTTCCCTTTGGCTGGTTGATTGTTTCTTTTGCCATCACATGGAATCAGCATAGCACACAAGTTGACTAAATCCCTTCAAAGCATTATAAGCAAACCAAAACATCCAACAATCCCAGAAGAAGAAAAAAGAGGAATCTTCTACAACATCTAATGTAATGACTGCAATAACCATTATATATCGCACAAACAGGCAAAAAAACTGGTAGAATGCATCTATGAATGTCATCTGGTGTTGCTATATTGCTACATAGATCTTGTACATTGTTCCATAGGAAAAAATGCAGACACTCCTATGGCTACTGCTGGTAAAGGAGTTGGATAAAATTTGGTCATTCTCTTTATGCATTGTCTTCCATATTATACAGTTCAAGAGGCATAAGGAAAAAGCCTATAAAAACATGTATGCATACATTGTTTGAGATCTTGATAGTGTCATCATAAAATCACTCTTGTTCAGTTGTTTACCCACTTCTGACTCTTTCGGATTTGATGGACACTTTTCACCAGGACTGCTGTTTGGAGTTCTTACAAGCTATTACTTGTGTTATTAGGAATGATATTAAGTTACTTTCATTTTTCAAATTTTTAACGACTTTGGCTTTTTCAAGCATTACAATTTTCTGCAGGAACTTTGAATATATATGATATGTTCGAAATATTTTTCTTCTACATAATGCTAATCAAAAAGTAGGTGTTAGGGTACATTATATCTTATTGGAAAAAAATGTGAATTTATGCAAGTTTATGTATAATATTAGGCAATGAATAGTGCCTGTATCTTTTGTAACTCTACATGGTACTAGTACTAAAGTTTTATAATTGAAGAAAATAACTATAATTCTAAACTGTTATACTTTTCTTAGGGAACCTATTTGCAGAATTGACAAGGATTCTGGGTACTGTCCATACTAAACATAACTTATTACTTCCCACATGAATTTCATTGTTCTTTTTAGATTCTACTTTTAAGATACTACACATGTCTTCATCCATTTTTAAATGTTTGAAATTATTCTGATTTTTAAAGTTACAGTAAAGATAATATCCAAGTAAGCTGAAAGGAACAAACACATTCCTCTCCACATTCTGCCATCTGTTTGAAATGTTGATAAAATTCCAGTTTTAAATTACATTAAATGCTGCCTTCTGGGCCTCGTTCCCTGTATTCTGTTGTACAGAATGCTTTAGTAAGTAAAAAAAATCATTGCTTTGTATTTGATATATAATAAGAAATAACATTGGTCAGTTTGATCATACACTGGAAAGTTTCCTCAGTAAACTTTCATACGCTATCTCCCTTTATCCCCTCTTTTCCCACCCAAGCAGAGAAGGCAAGCCTTGCTGGTTGGTGCCAGTGTGGGATGGTTTAGCAGTGCCTGCCTTCTTTAGAGATGCTTCCCTTTTCACTATTTCTTGTTCTTTCTCTATGCTTTTGCAGATGTTTGTATTCATTAATTTCTTTTCATTACTTTCCAGGATCTCCTCGTTGCTTCTTTGATGCTAAAGAAAACAGCAAGTTCATAGGGATTATGGAAAGACCACAAAGCAATATTTTAATAATTAAATGTAGCATTCCCTGGAGGTTTTAGGACTACCACCTTGCTTACATCAGCATCAGGTGAGTGTAGTCATCCTACTGGCTGGGAACAAAAGGTCATAAAATAACACTTAACCCAAATTATTAACAACTGAAAAATTCCTTTCACTGACAGGACTTGGATGTTCCAAGATTGGTACTTCTCTTTCCTTTCCATTTTGAGTTATTGTTGTTTCGCAGTTTCTTCAGGGGTGGGATTCTACCAGTTCTATTCACTAGAACCAGTTGTTAACATTCTAAGCAGTTCGGAGAACCGGTTGTTAGAAGAAATTACTGGCCTAATCCTGTAAAGAAGGCAGGAAGGAAACATTCTGGTGTTGCTTACAGAAACTGCCTCTCCGATTACCCTTATTACATTCTTGGCAGGACTAAACTTCCTGTCTCAGGAATGTCTCTGGGGTTCATTTCCCCTCCTTTGCTGGTACTTTGCAGGTGTGGAATGACCATTTAAAGTTACAATGGCACTGAAAAAAGTGACTTATGACCATTTTTCACACTTATGACTGTTGCAGCATCCCCACAGTCATGAGAGGCAAGGCGAGGAGATGCATGCCTCGATGTGAGTGATATTGAGTTGGCCAAACCCAGCCAATAACATGACCACCAAGCCATGTCCACCCAGTCACATGACTACCAAGCTACACCTACCACCTAAGCCATGCCCACAGAACCGGTTGTTAAAAAATTTGAATCCCACCCCTGAGTTTCTTCCATTTCACTACAATTAAGCAAAAGTAAAAAATCAAGACTCCGGCTTACAAAGGTGAGACGGACAAAAATTAGTGGGATCAGAACAGAGGTTGTGTCAGTGGATTTCACTATGAGCATCTTACCTTCTTCCTCCAGCACAATTTGAATACAAATACAAGGCTTAAAATGGTATATATGTATTCCTTTGGATTAAATTATTGTTTTTGAGCATTAGCAATTTGAAGGTGTGTGGGCTTCAACTTCTAGAATTCCCCAGCCAGCATCAATTCTGAAGTTTGAAGTCCACATATTTTCAGGCAGCCAAGGTTGACAAACACTGGATTAAATAAAAAAGACTAACATTCTTGAAGCTTTTTTACAATAACTGTAGCAAAGCTATCAAATGATAATTTGTCCATTGTTTAAATGCCTGCCAATATGATTGTAAAAAAATTATTAAGTGCAGAAAATCAAGAGTAAAAAAACTATGAGTTCCTTAATGAATAGTATTTTAATGTGACCTGAGAAGCTAGGGAGGAAGAAAGGACTCCATTCCCCTTAAAAAAAAAAGCACTAACAAAAATTACTCCTCTTTCGTGCTCACAGTACCACTCTTTCAGGCATGTAAGGAAGAAAAAGCTGTAGAAAGTAATCATCGCAATCCTTGTAGCAATATCACAGAAATATTAATGTTGCGACAAGAGATATTATTCTCATTATTGTGATTTAAATGTCTTAATGGTCATAACTGCATAGAAGTTAAGAGTTATGGTATCTAGGCACACAGATATGTACTTTGACAAATATCTTTATAATAATAATATAATATAATTATAACATATAATGTAATGTAATGTAATTATGCTATGCTATACTAATAGAATAGAATAATAATAGAATAGAATAGAATAGAACAGAATAGAATAATAACACAATATAATAAACATATAATGTCATTGTTCGGTTCGGAAATAAGGTGCGCGAGACCAAACAGCTCTTTATTCAAACAGTGAAGTAACTGGTAACAGAACATTGGCTCAAATTGCGGCAGCCCTTCTTATAGCGGCATGCTCGTGGCTTGTGGACAATGACAGTTGTTTGAGTGCTCCCGCCATTTGGCGGGCCAATTGGAATGGCTCTTAAGTAACCAATCCAAGAATGGCCTTCTCGACCAATCAGATCGAGGTATTTGGAGTCTACCAAGTTAGATAGTGCTTCCTCTTGTCCCTCTTGCACAAAGCGGAGGAGCAATCCTGATGCTGGGTTGTTGCCCTTCTACGGCCTCCTGCATGTTCTCCTGATGTACTGGCCTGTCTCCTGTAGCACTTTCATAGCTCTGGACACTACGCGACAACACAGCAAACCTTCTTGACCTAGCTCGCATTGATGTGCCATCCTGGATCAGCTGTCACTATCTGAGCCACTGTGTAGGTTGTAGACTCTGCCTCATGCTACCACTAAAGTGAAAACACCGCCAGCATTCAAAAGTGACCAAACCATGAGCCAGAAAGCATAGGACTGAGAAGAAATGGTCTGTGGTCACCACCTGCAGAAACCACTCCTTTATTGGGGATGTCTTTGCTAACTGCCTATGCTTTCCACCTGTTGTCTATTCCATTTGCACAACAGCATGTGGAATTGCATTGTCAATCAGTGTTGCTACGCTAAGTGGATAGTTTGATATTCACAGAAGTGTTATTGACTTGGAGTTACATTGTATTGTTTAAGTGTTCCCTTTATTTTTTTGAGTAGTGTGTTATTGTATTGTATTGTATTTGTATTGTATGTATGTATTGTATTTATTGTATTGTATTGTATTAGTATAGCATACCATAATTACATTACATTGGTGTTGTGTATAGAACTTGGTAAACTCCAAATACCTCGATCTGATTGGAGGTCGAGAAGGCCATTCTCGGATTGGTTACTTAAGAGCCATTCCGATTGGCCCGCCAAATGGTGGGAGCACTCAAACAACTGTCATTGGCCACAAGCCGCAAAGCAAGCCGCTATAAGAAGGGCTGCTGTGGCTTGACCAATGTTAACCAGTTACTTCGCTGTTTGAAATAAAGAGCTGTTGTTAGAACCGCGGTCTTGCGCACCTTATTTCGAACAGAACACTGGTGACGAAAGTGGATCATCCTAGAGGAGCGAGACCGAAGGCAACGCGGCAACCAGAACCGAGCGACACGAGATGGCTGGTAACAATGCGCCCACCGCACTGTTCAACCCAGCCAAGGAAGAATGGGAGTCGTACATTGATCGCTTTCCTAATGTTTCTAGAAAGCAATGAGCTGCAGGAGATATCTGATCAGGGGAAGAGGGCTTTATTCCTCATGCACTGTGGACCAGCCGTTTTTAAAATGGCTAAGGCGCTAGCTAAACAAAGAGATGTAAAGCAGATGGCATGACCTGAGTTGAACAGAATGCTCCAAGCCCATTATGCGCCTGTGGTCTCCAACCTGATCAAAAAGCATGAGTTTTACAAAAGAGACCAAAAGGAAGACGAGAGCGTCAGAGACTTCATAGCAGCCCTGAGGAATATCGAGGAGCCTGCAAGTTCCAGAACATGGACAAGGCCATGGGGGACTGCGTGGTCCTCGGCTTGAAAGACGCTACTCTCCAAAGCAAGCTGCTTAACAGACCAAATATTACAGTGGCCAGAGACCATCGCAGAAGCCACTGCCGCTGAATCAGCCAAGAAATCCGCAGTCCACTATGCACCAGATGAACGCAACTCCAATCCACCGAATCAACCAGAGAAAAGGAGGCAGAAGGAAGCAAGAAACAGCCCACAAGTGATTGCTCACTATGAAGATCTTGACTCCCTGAGCCGACAATGATGACGACAATGAAGATGGACATAGGACAAAAAATGGCAGGAAAAAAGAAAAAGCAGGTGGGAATTCCAGTTGCTGCGATGTGGAGGCAACCACCCGCATTCAAAATGTAGGTTCCTAGATGCCATCTGTAGAGCTTGTGAAAAATGGGGGCACATCGCAAGGGTCTACAGAAATAAAAAGAGCTATAGTCCTAAAAGATGCGCAGCACCCCCCCCCCCCCCAGAATCGAAGAGAAACAAGCCGGAAACAGGTGGAACTGTGAGAGCAGAAACTGACAAATGAGCGACAGAGAAGAGACGCACCAGACGATAACCATCGGAAATACCAGGGCAGCTAACATAAAAATGGTCCGGGTATAGTGTGAACATTGAAGGAAGCCTGTGAGATGGAAGTAGACTCCGGATCATACTTATCAATGTATCTTGGGACACTATCAGACACCTGATACCAGACATCAAGCAAAGAGAACTGGAACAACAAAAACTGATATTAAAGGACTACCAGGGAAACCAAATCCCGGTAGTGGGCCTTGGACATTTCCTAGTTGAATTTAAAAATCACACTGAAATCCTTCCTCTAACAATCGTCGACCATGATCGCCCTAACCTGTTGGGTATTGAATGGTTCGCGCCCCTGGGAATCGTGTGTAAGTGACTGGGATCAACAGTGTCATTGCAGCCAACTGGGAAGAGAGCCTGTTGCAAGAGTTCCGGATGTATTCAACGGAACCCTAGGCAAGTACAAGGGGACCCCAATCTTGTTTAGCCTAGACCCAAAGATAGCTCCCATCAGACTCAAAGTCAGAGACGTTCCCTTTGCCTTAAAACCAAAAATAGACGAACAACTAAACAAACTTATAGCACAAGGGGTGTTAGAACCAATCAACCATGCCAGGTGGGAAAAACGCATCGTGACTCCTATCAAACCAGATGGGTCAGTGCGCATCTGTGGAGACTATAAGGCAACCCTAAATCATGCCTCCAGCAAAGCGCATACCCAATATCGGTAGTGCAACACTTATTGCACTCACTAGGGGAGGAAAATTTTTTGCGAAGCTCGACTCGCACCAACATATCAACAGCTACCAGTTGACCCCACAACTGCAGAGGCACAGACTATAGTCACACACAGGGGGGCATTCCAGTACAACCGACTACAATTTGGCATTAGCGTTGCCCCAGGCATTTTCCAAAGCCTCATGGAGCACCTTCTAAATGGAATCACAGGGAGTCGTCCCCTATTTTTGATGATGTACTGGTGTCAGCAAAAAAAACGCAAACCAACTAGAAAGTAGACTAAAAGAAGTCTTGCCAACAATTCAGAGACACAGGGCTTAAAGTCAAAGAGAGAAAAATGTAAATTAGCCACTGATCAGGTCAAATTTTTAGGCTATTCTCATAGGTGAGCAAGGAATACACTCCACTGAAAAAAGATAAAGCAATCAAAGACACACCTAGACCTAAGAACAAAACTGACTTACAAGCATTCTTAGGTCTCATAAATTTCTACAATGTATTCCTGCCCCAAAAAGCAACCGTAGCAGAACCCTTACATCGGTTGTTAGACAAAAAACTATATGGAAATGGGGCCACCACGGAACAAGCAGCATTCCAAAGTATCAAGACTTATTAATGTCTAACACTGTTTTGATCCAGTATAGCAACACCTTGCCTTGATGGTCACCTGTGATGCATCACCTTTTGGAATCAGCACTATACTGAGCCACCAGAGAAGAAGTCCGGGAGCAGAAGAACGAGGCGAGGCCTTCCTATAATGTGACAGCCAGGCCAGCAAGACCAGCCCAGATGAACCAGAGGGAGCGGCGGAGCCACCTCAACCGGCCGAGAAAACTCAGGCGGGAGCAGCAAGGCTGACTCACCCTTCCAGGAGGTTCCATGGAGAAGTCGCAGAGAAAAAGCGATCCCGTCCGAACCGCTTGAGAAACCACACTGAAACTGAGCTGCGCAGGTCAACCAGGACTCCAAAAGCCCCACCTACCTGTGTGACTATATTGCATGAAACCAAAGGGGAGGAGTTTCTGTATAGA
>BHFT01057368.1:0-14885 GCA_004320025.1 Laticauda laticaudata
TGTAGCAACGTTTCAGCAGAATCTCATCTGCCATCATCAGGCTTCTGTGTTGAGTTTGTATGTGGGTCAGGGTATCACAGCTGTTGGTTTTAAATTTGAGGCTATGAAGAAAAGGCTAAAAGGCTAAAAGGCTAATAAAGAAACTAAGGGGAAAAAAAAGGAAAACAAAGAAATAGCTACAATTTCAAATGAAGAAAAAGAAAAAAGAAAAGTATAAAGAATGTGCAAGCATCTGAACTATATTCCTAATTCTTTCTATTTTATGAGGAACAGAGATGTGTGCTTTTCAATTAATTTTCTGGAAAAACAAGAGTAGCTGCTCTAGCCAGATTGCTAACCCAGAACCACCAGCATGTTCCCAGAGCATTCCCAAATATACTGAGAAGAAAGGAAGGGGTGAGGGTTTATAGTGGATAATAGTGAAGAATAAGGGACTTTCATGAAGGAAACTCTTCTGACAATTGAAATCATGGATAAAAACACATGCCAGCAATACTAAATTAACAAAGAAATGTCTGACTCATAAGGGATACATCTGGTGTAGTGAGAAGAGACACATAAAAATCTCGTTAATATTGAGGATTAATGTGGATGTCTGGCAAATGGCTTGGTTGAAACAAGCATATTGAACTAAACTGAATCCAGATGCCATTAGTTTCTTTAATAGCAAATGAGGATGGAGGTGGACTACAAAATTTTCTTTGGTTTCTCTGATTACTGTAATAGTTACTCTGGTATTATGATACCTATATATTTAAATTAAATAAATAATATTGTAAGTAAAATTATTGTTCATCCTATTTAGAAATGTTTATGTTAGGAAAAGTGTCTTTGCACAGACACACATATACACAGACATATCCACACAGACGGAGAAAAGAGGGAGAGGAAAATAACAAAGAAAAGTTTTTGTATTAAAGAGAGTGTTCACAGCAACACATACACATTTTATTTAAACTAACATGATAAAAAGAGATTAAGACCTATTCATTCCACCTTGGAGTCTACATACAGTCTGAAGAACAGATGAACTGTACCCAAATGAAAGAAAAATGGACACATACATACAGTATATCTATAGCTGCCATCCATATCACCGAAGAAAAAGGCCCTGTCCCACTGGCCGATGGACAAAAAAGTATGCATAAAGGATACAGCAGATGAGCAAAACTTCGGGGGTGGCTCCATCCATTGTCATCCGCTCCAAAAAGTGGTGAAAATTTGCATAAACAGAACGGAAAAGAATTGGAAAAAGAACGGACCGAGGGTAGTACGTAGCGGGGAAAGTTAAATGGATGTTCGCTAGGAAGCCTTAACTGCGCGATGATGAGCGGATGGAAGCGGATGACACATCCGAAGGCGGTTCCAAGAGTGAGAATAGCAAAGTGGCAACCACAGCGGAAGAGGCGAATGCATAGTGGATGAACACGGATGCATCACAGATGCCTTATAGAAGCCAAGCGGATGCATAGTGGATGTATCAGTCAGATGCAAAGCTGTCACTTGCGCATGCAGGGAGTATAAGAATTTGCATTCAGCTCCGTGGATATCAAAAGGATGCCCAGCTCGCACACAGTCAGCATTCAGAGGGAAAGCACATGCTGCCACAACATCTTTCGAATAACACCATGGTTCGTCAAGTCAGAGAAGAAGAGAAAGCCCATGTTCTACTCGTGCCTGCCCTTGGCCAAGAAGGATAGAACCACCAATCCCACCCCTGGCACTGACTCTTGAAGCTGCTAGGTGCTTCTCCTAACTGCTGCTTGCTGCCTGCTTCTCCTGGCGCTGCTCGGCTCCTCCTGCGTGCTTTCCATGATGCTGTGCTGATCTCCTGCTGGCTGCTACTGCAAACTTGCTGCTGCATACTGCTGCTGCTAGTGGTGGACCAGCCCCAAAGGCCCTCAAAGCCCTCTTGCCTCAAGTCTCTGAAGGAACCTGCCTGCTGAAGGCCCTGCCAGAGGGAGGAAAGAGGCAAGGGAAAGCAAGAAGGAGAGAGGGAAAACAGTACACCCGACTTTTCCGAAGGAGGCATGAGGATGAGCGTGCATGGAAATGGCGAGGGAGAACGAGTACCACTGGAGAAAGGGCCACCAGACTCTATCATTGACACAAGAAGAAGCAGCAGCTTGGAGAGAGACAAGGCAGAGAAGCCAGGGCATACACTGCCAATGTACTCCTGGCGATGCGTTGGAAGGACTTGCACACCTCGGGATGGCAAGCTGCACTTCAAAAAATCTCGGCCAGGCCTCTGTCAAGCCTCACTGCACCTGGAACGATGTACGTCAACTGGCCAAGTGCAGCTTCCTGAGGGTGAGGTCCAACCACCGAGGAGACAGCCCCCTCTGACACCCTTCTTCCTCAGACAGACCCACAGACAGCCAGTCCTTCTTCCGCCAGGAAGCCAGCTGCCCCTTGTCCAGGCAGGTCGTCTTCAGAGGGACCCCACGGCAGAGACCCGCCTGCACAGCTGCCACCACCCTATGCCGCGAGGACTTTGGAGGGATCCTCTGTCTCAAATGGAGGAAGAGCGGCAGCCACCAGCAGACCAACGCATCCTCCCACCCCCACCCCCAGGTCCACAGAATGCAGGCTAGAGAGGGAAGACTGGAGGGCCAGAACCACACTGCTCCTGCTGGAGAAATCAGCGGCCAGTAATGAAAGACCAGCACAGAACTTCTCTTTCAGCGTTGGTACCACTTGGACAGAGGATCCTCCAGTTGCCAACACTTTTCATCAGCCTACATGAGCCAACAAACCTTTGAGGATATTCCCAAGGCCCAGTCCAGTACCAGTTGATGAAGAAAAAGATCACAGCACTTTCTGCACAACCCTCAAGGCCCAGCCTACCCTGCTGTGACCCAGCTCCAGGTCTCTCCTCCACCCCAGGCATTGTCCACAGGCCTTCCACAGCTTTCAACAAGCCCCACCTCACCAAGGGCTACGAGTACCAGGACTTCCACACAGCACAAATAGACCTTCCCAGTCCAGGCCCAGTTTCATCGCATGCCCACAAATGCCAGTCCTCACCCGAGCTGCAGATCAGACAGCCCCATTACACTCTTCCTTCCTTCCACCCCACAGCCAAGCCCTTTCAATGGACAATCTGTCATCAGTCTTGCTGTCCTCACATCCCAGGTAACTTGATTGAAGGGTCTTTTCAACCTCAACAGACCTGAGTTCAACTCTCTGAGAGCTTCCTGAACACACCATCCCGCACTGTTGCTACTCCAAGCGGCCAAGCACCCCAATGCGCACCTCAGACCACACTACAACGCCACATGCCACCCTACCACAGTCCCTGGCGCCTGAACAGCTTGAGACCATAGACATGGACTCAGAGTGACTGAGAATAGTGCCAAGAGATTGAGTTGTTAACTTGTTCACTTTATCTTTGCTTAAGAACACTTTACTTGGTTCATTTTGCTTTTTTAAGAAAATCATACAGTTTACTTTAAGACAGTTATAATAAAGGCTTAATCTTTTGCTTAACACACTTGGTTCATTTTTTTTACTGAAATAAAATGTTGGTGAAAACTTTTTTAAAAATGGTTAAGCCTTTGCGATGCTTGATGGGATAGGTATAGCGATAGTTGTCGAATAGGAAGGATTAGTTAATGGGATAGATAAACCTCCAGTGCAAGCATAGTGGACTGTATGGACCCACCATCCCAGCTGCCACATATGTTGAACCTTTGTATCAATTAAACAATTATTCCATTGATCAACAACATTCCAAAATAAACAAAGCTCTTTATTAATCCCTTATTCATTGTAGGACCATTCAACAACATGGCACAAATCTCATCCAATGCTTATGCAGACAGGCTCAAGGAAGCACCCATTAACCATCTACCATCCTGTCTTGCCACTGCACTGCCTCCAGCTGCGGGAGTTGCACCAGTGTCTCAGGAGGTTTGCGCTCTTACTTCCCTTCACGTGAAGCTTCTGTTGGGCCTTGCACATCCACAGTGTCTATTCAGGTTCGTCTTGGCCTCCATTCACCAGGCTCCATTGTCCCCATTCCTTTGTTGAACGGTCACAAGTCTGTTCTGCAACACTGGATAGCGGCTAGGCGGCGTGCGCATGAGATTGTGGCAGGAATGCAAGCAAGCTTCCACGATGCTCCTCAATATGTCTGTGCGGTGATGCTGCCATGGTGGTGAGAAAAGTATCTGGAACCTGTTGGCCAGGATGCCAAATGGGTTCTTCACACCCGTCTTGCCCTGGACAAGCTGTAGTAAAAGATCCTCTCTTCATGGGTGAGGATCTTGAACTGTACGATTTTCATGAGGGTAGTTCTGAGGGAGAGGCATCATCACCAACGATGAAGTAGGGCACATCTTGATTACTGTGTATGTTTCAATTTTGACGGTAGGGGGTCTGGACTGGAAACCCATGATGAGGCTTGCATTCCACAGCCCATCCTGAGGTCACTGTGGTGTTGTATACCTTGGCTATCTGAAAGCTGACCCGTGCCTTAAGCATCGATGTACATAGAACTGGTAAGCCAGGCATCAACAATGGCAAAGAGGCATGATACTGAAGAAGCCCTTGTAGTTGTGATAAGTGGACCCTGAGTTGGCTGGAAGCTTTGCAAGGCCATGTGCTGCCAACTATGGCCAATCGGTTGTGGGGGAAAGTTCCACCTTCTGATACCACTGCTCTGCAACTTTTGCTCCAGCTCTTGTTCAGTGGTGGGACACTTGAGGAGCTCCTTCATGTATTCTTCGAGTGATGGCCTGCCACCACTTCTCTGACCACTTAGCTGATGGTGTTGGTGTGTGGCACCCTCCAGGCATACTGCATGTTTTGTATGTGGTTCCAGAGGCCATGGTGGTTGCAGAGTCAGTGCCCACCTTCAGTCCAGGTTCCAGCTGGGATGCAAGGTTGGCTGCTCGGCTTGGTCAAGCGGGTCTCAGCTGCTCCACAACTTCTGTCAACATAGCTGGAGGCATCTTCATGAAGTTCTGAATGCAACAAGGCGTCTTCGTTCCTCAGCTCACACATCAGCTTCTGCATACAGTCCAAACTCCATTCTTCTCATGATCCATCCTCGGACCCACACAGCTCTTGCGACCGTCTCCTTCTTCTCTTTGTGTATAAAAGATTGAAACAGTCTGACAGGGTTTGGTTCTGTTGTGAATGATCGGCAGCTAACCTACGGATTGTTGTCATGATCCATGGTGGAGAACAATGGATGATATGGAAGAGCAAGACCAAGAGGTGAAGAGGTCTGTACACACGCTGCTGAAACTCATACTGAGATCCAGGTGATTTTCTCCCCCTTTTTATAGGAAATATCGGTTTCTGCCTAGGTGTCCTTCTACTAACTCTCAGCATACTCCAGACATCCTAAAACAATCTGAGATACATCCCAGATACAAACGTTTTGTCCATTATAATATGAGAATGCAGTCCACTTACCATCCTTTCTATTTCCGTGCTACTGACACTGTGTAGACGTTCCAATTGTACCTTTTTTTTTCCTCTCCTCTTTACCGTTTTCAGCTGCAACAGCATGTGAGTTGCGAGACGCAGAGAGATTACCAGCCAGACGTTTAATGGATGATAACGGGACAATAGATATGTTTGTTCCTGTATATTCGCAGATGTACATCGTACGCGGCGAAAGTTCATCCGTTTCAAAAAAGTTTTGTCATGCTCAAACTTCTTGCGTGGATGAAATCTCAGTGGACGGATGCTCGAGGGATAGAGCGTATGAAACACGTATGCAGTGAGTATACAACAGATGCATATCGTTTTCCAACAGATGACAAGCTTTTCTTAACGTTTTACATCCTCTTTGCATCCATTGGTGCAGTGGGACATGGGCTATAGTCTGACTAAAACTTGATATTTTCCCTAAGGAACATAGAAACTATGGCCAATGATATGATGTCAACAGAGTGTGCAGGACAACGTTTGGTTGATGGGTGTTTTAAGCATGAAATTAGGTCACAACACTTGAAAAGACTTAAGATGATAATTTTGTCTTTTAAAATCTCTCCTAAATAGCAAGAAATTACCTTTTTTCTGGAGTTGGGAGAAAGGAATAATTTAAAGGCATACAACTGGCACAAGCTTTCTTCCTTAAAATTATATTTTCCAAAGCTTAATAATAGTGATGATGATCATATACACAAAATGTTTCAACACAAAATATTTATTCCCATATGAAAGAGACTTCTGATTTTCTAATTATATTTTCAGACCACGTGAACATTTCTTTCACATTTCTTTTTGGTGATATTTTTAAAAAAACTTATTTTCTTGTTGGAAATAGCAAGAGTATCAAACGTGAATCAAACACTGCATCTTGAAAGTTCCCTCACCTTGGTTTAAGGTGGTTGCAATTCAACAAATATAACTCCAATGGATGTAAGTGTCCCATGATTTTGTGATACAAAGCTCAAGATAGTTTCAATTGATTCAGCAAATGGAAACAGTGGAGACTCAGAACAAGTCTCTTGAGATGAAAAAATCCTATATGATAACATAGATAGACAAATTCTAACCTTTTCTGCAGCCTAGTGATTGTCTGAATTTTGGTGACTGTAATGTGATAACACTAGCTTTCCCTGAATGTGGATAGTGTATCTAATTTGCACTGGTTGAAATGTATGTGAGGAGCAGTTACTTTTGCAATGGCTATCTGCATTAAAAATCTTATTTTTAAATATCACATACAAGAGATTTAATGGTCACCTGAAGCTTTTCAGCTTACCTTTCATTACAAAAGTAACTGCTCCTCACATACATTTCAACCATTGCAGTTCTCTTATTCTCTGTCTTGGATTTTGGTTGGGGTTTCTTTTTGGATTAAGTGGGTAATCTTCTTTCTTTGGAATCTATTGGCGGTTAGTACATTAGTGAGAGTGTGTAGTTCGGTTTTTAGGTGTTGTTCATCGGCTAAGCATTTTGTTCTGGAGATGAGTGTCTCGGCTATGGAATTGATCTGTGCTGGGTGGTGGTGTGAGAGTGCGTGTAGATAGCGATTTCTATGTGTTTTCTTCTGGTAGATGGTGTGTCCTAGGGAGCCACTGGATTTTTTGTATACTAAGACATCTAGGAAGGGAAGTTGATTATTAGCTTCTGTTTCCATGGGGAATTGTATTTTGGGGTGTAGGCTGTTGAGGTGTGTGAGGAAGTTGTTCAGTTTTTCTTTCAATGAAAGAAAAACGAACACAATACAGAAGCCTGATGATGGCAGATGAGATTCTGCCGAAATGTTGCTACAAGTTTAAAATGACATGGGAAAATACCCGAACAAAGCTGAATACTGTACATGTAAGTACCCGCGAAAACTTTATCTGTTCCAGTTTGCTTGCCCGAAAGAAACTGGACAGTTGCTAGTCAATTTCACAGGTTATATACTGTCACTAGATAGAGAAGGATATCTGGATGTTATCTGGACAAATGCTTAAACATTCCAGGGGCTGAAATCTGTTTGGTGTTTTTTCTTTTGCTGATCTGCAAACTGCAGTGGTTGCAGACAGGATGGTATGGGTCCACAAGAGCAATTTCCTCTATAGATGTCTCTCCAATGACAATTAAATCCAGAATGGCTACCTTCATATGCCATGTGCCCCTTATTTTCCTTTGGTTTCATTCTAAAGACCCCCCACAGATTGTCTCTCAGTCAATCTAAGCAAACAGCAGCAAGGACTTGACTGATCCCTGCCTGCTTAATTTGCCAAGACAAAATAATTCACAAGATAACAGCTGAACTGTTCCAGGTAAGACAACTTCTAATCATATCATCCAAAACAGAATGGAACACTTGAAACACTTGAAACATCTGAAACCATATTTTGGTCCATATCCAAAAAAAGCACCCTTGTTTTGGTTCATACTTATACTTTTGTTTATACATACAAAATGTTTGAGATACATAGTTTTTTCTTTGTTCATGTATGCACAAATTGAAATATTTGTCCATGCTTGACATGGTTTAGATATGAGCTATTTTACACCCATATTCTGAAGCTTCATCTCAGATCTTGTAACTATCCTAAACATTCTTTTCTATTCTATCTTTTTACCCATAACTTATTAGAGAAAGAGAGGAGAAAAGAGAGGATAGTCAAACAAATCCCTCTTTCTAATTTAAATATTTTCCCCAATGCTCCAATTGCAATGGAAGACTCTCTTCATTCAGACTCACCTATCCACCTGAATGAGAGAATAAAGAAATGATATACTCCCCAAATTGTTATTGATCTTGAGCTATGAACCAGCAGCACATAGCTGAGTCAAAATATTTTGGATATGAAATCTCAAATTAATTAATTTGTACTCAAGTTGAATTAGGGAACCAGGTGAATAGTCTTAAAACATCAGAATTTCCTGATCAGTTTACTACACTTTGACAATCTCAGCAGTTCTAGAGGGCAGATTAAGGAAATTTCCTCATGCTAATGGAATTTGTCCATGTAGTGTCTGAAAAGTTAATTTGCTGGCTCCTGACATATTTTGCTGTGATTTTACAAAGATTTCCCTAATAAGCTGATTGCATTATTAAATCTCTTCCTCGGTGAACAAATGAATTATGTCTCCATTATCTTTTTTTTTTTTTTTTGAGCAGGACACAAAAACCATTTATGTAGCCACTTCTTCTGTGTTAGCTTGTAGAATTGCCTGCATCCAATTGATTAATTTTTTCTTGATTATCATAGCTGAAAGTTTTAATACTTGACTACAGCATAGAATGATATGTTTTGAAATGTCTGTTGGTCTGATATCCATTTTAATGCCTTTGCTGTTGTTTTTACTCTTTGTATTTATTGCCTCAGACCTGGTACTTCATTTGTTAAAGATTATATTTTATATATCACATTAGTCAGTAATCATAATGAAAAAAATTGAAACGAACTTTTAAATACTTTTTATACAAATACTAAATAAGTATATGAGTGATTTGGTAAAAATTTGTCCTTGAGTTGTTGTCAAAGTACCTTTATGTTGCCTTGGTGTGTTTTTTCTCATTCTGAAAGATAGTGATACAAATAAAAAAAGATTCAAAATATATTAATTACTCCTTAGCTAAGTCAACAATTACACATGTAAGAATTAAATAATAGTTAGATCTTCCTAGCCAGTTCTTATATCAAATTGCAATCTTTCACAATCTGAGAGGTGGTATAACTGAGTTGTACCTATAACTGATGGATGTTTGAATGATCCTATCTCTAGATTAGGAAATGTTTTAAAAGCAAACAAACAAACAAAATAGTACAATTCAATTCAATTTTGTAATTCCACAGATCATTGAATAATAAAAAAGTGCAATGCTTGATAATAAAGTATGAGGATCATTATCAAAAAGTTATATTTCTGAGTATATGTTGAAAAACATATACTTTACAGAATGAGATGTTATTTTCACATATGCATGAATAATATTGGTATAACATTACAATAATGTTTATTCTATCCTTTTATGTGAATAAAAATTCTTTGTATTATTGTGCTTTGATTTCCATAAGGTGTTTATATAAGCCACATATTTATGAGACTATTTCAAGAATATAGAAGCTGAAAATGACTATAATTATAGTTGCTTTTTTTTTTAAAGGATAATTTGCATAGCATATTTACTATATACTGTATACCGGCACATTAAATGGTTTACAATTCTCTTCCCAATCTATGCAAGCCAATTTGGTATAGTGGTTAAATTACAAAGCTAGAACTCAGGAGACCATGAATCTAGTCCCACCTCAGGGACAAAACCAACTTGATTATCTTAGGCCAATCTCTCTCTACTTTAGCTCTGAGAAAAAGGCAATGTCAAATCCTTTCTGGAAATCTTGCCAAGAAAACTATAGGTACTGGTCCAGACAGTTGCCAGAACACACACAAAAAGATGAAGAAATGTTTGGCTTTATCTGAGTCCCTCAAAAAGAGTTTTATTACTTATCCACAAGGATGCTGAGACTGTTATAAACAGTATCCAAAATACAGAGTCATTTCCAGGCATTGATAAATGTGAATGTTTTGACATAACATTGAAGATCCCATTCAAGTAAATATTTATAACATTTCTGAAGAAAATTAAAATAATTTCTAAAAGGCTCAAGATGTTTGTATCTATTTCTGGAAAATCCATCCATTCCAAATATGTTTGCCTTTCACATCTGCCTAGGACGACGTCACGCATGCCAGAAGTGTCACACAGAGTCATCTCTCCAGGCATGCAAGCTGTTGCCCGTTGCTCTTTTGAGTTCAGGGGTGTGCATGCATGCCAGCCAGCTGTCTTCGTGCATGTGGGAACACCGGAAACTGGAGGAGCAGCTCCCTGGAGCACATGCGTGAGCTGACCAGCTGGTCTTCATGCACACATGAGCATTAGAAATCAGAAGACCAGATGGTCAGTGCACATGCACATGTCACGAAACTAAACTTCCACTTTCTGGGACTCCCATGCACATGCATTGGGGAACTGCTCTCCCAGTTTCTGGCATGCACACATGCATGTGCTCCCATTTCAGCATTCAGTGCCAAAAAGGTTAGCCACCACTGGTCTGAGGTTGAGCAAATGTGTAGATAGAGGCTATTTCACAAAGTTTACACAGAGCAAGATTAACGACTCTTAATTTTCATCTAGTTTATGCAAAATATTGACCACATCAAATGAAGTGTTTCCTTTTACAATCAATTGCCATGGCTTATTAATTTATTTAGATTTCAAAGATATCACCTTAACAGCTTTCAAAGAAACCAGTAAAAGACTGAGAGAGAGAGAAAGAGAGAGAGAGAGAGAGAGAGAGAGAGAGAGAGNAGAGAGAGAGAGAGAGAGAGAGAGAGAGAGAGAGAGAGAGAGAGAGAGAGAGAGAGAGAGAGAGAGAGAGTTCTGTCTTCATACAAGGAAAGCAGCAGAAGCAGCAGAAGTCTTTCTTTCTCGCCCCCAAACTCTGCCAGAAATTTGTCTTTGTGAGACTTGTCTCACTGGGGCAGCCTCTTGGAACAGGATGCCTTGCAGGATCCCAAAGACTCATTTCTGGTGGATTTTAGGGGAGAGAAAGAGACACTTTTGCTGCTTTCCTTGTGTGCAGCCAAAAGCAGAAGAAAAAAGAAGCTGAAAAAAGTAGCCTGATGGTAAGGCCAGGCACATAGGGCAAGTGGGGCAAGTTCTCCCCTCCCATTTTCCCCCTTCCCCTTACTACATGTTGTTTGCAATGCAAGTGACACAAGCCTTATGTTCCCACGGGCCATGTGGGCAGCACAGCCTTGTGTGTCCGCGCAGCCTGTATAAATTGCTTTGGGGGTGTGTGCTTTGGGAGTGACATTTCTCTGTGGACCACCAAAATTTTCTCACAGACCACCAGTGGACCCTGGTCTGCTGGTTGGTGACCACTAATTTAGTAGTTGTTCTGGTCTGTCACATTCAGCCATTGCTGGCTTGTATCTACTGCTTCATCCCCAGCCTTTCTGGCACAATGTTCTTCAATGTTTACAAGACACTACTAAATAAGGTTATTCAGAGATTCAGAGTAAAGTATCATCTGAAAGAACCTATGGTAGAAAGGACTGAGACAATCCATTTCCTCTAATTGCTTCTAGAACTACAGCAGCATCAACCTCTTGTAAATTTAGGGATGCTTTGGTGAAAGAAGCTGCAGAAGAGATCTAGGCAGCATAATTTAATATCAGGAATACTGTGTTTTCATCCTGGTCTGTATAAAAGTAGCCCAGTATTTTAAGAATTTTTTCCTTATCAAGAAGAATGAAGGAAGTATTGAGGAAACTTTTCAATCAAGAATTTGCTCTATATGTAGAACTATAGTTCTGATGAGATTTGCCACTTGCATACTTCAAAAAACATAGTTAAATTATTTCAACTAGACAACCAGTTCTCCAATATTTATTTAGCCAACCATAGTATGATACCAAGATAACTCATCTATAAATTCCATTTGATGAGGTTAGGTTGGGATAAATTAAATGATATTCCTGGCATTTATTGAGATTTATTGAGATGCATGTTATGAGATTAATTGATCTTTTTTATATATGCTTTTGTGTTTAACCTGATTCATAGATGTTGGGCACATATTATTTTATTAGTAATCTGAGTCTATAAACCCAACTAAGCAAGCAAATGAATAAATAATGTTTTTAAAAATTCCAGCTCTTCATGTTACAAAGGTATATATTCATGAATGAGATTGAGATGATAAGAATAAAATACATTTTCAAGCTTCGAAATCCCTGGCTAACCAGCGATTTAGACATCCATATAGCTTTATAATTATTACTCAGGTTTTTGTGAATCTGAGCTTTCACTAAAAGAAAGTTGAAACTCAGTTTGTTATTCCCTGGAACATGCTAGATATAATTGTTGCCTAAAGCCCCTGTCACACAGCACCAATGGATGGAAAGAGGATGTAAAATGGAGATAAACACTTGCCATCCGTTGGTACGCGATGCTTCCGTTCTGTACTCATTGCGTCCATTGGTTCATACTCTCTATTCCGAGCATTCTGTGGCCGACTGACATTTCATCGCCCTCAAAAAGTTTTGAATGCTGCAACAAAACTTTTGAAGTGTGGCATACGATATCTGTATCCAACGCTAGCTCACTTTGTTCTGAATCTGCTCGATACGGGGAAATCCGTTCTAATCCGGGTTGTCATCGTTACGAATCCATCTGATTCGCTAAGCATCACGCTCACCATCTGTCGCAACTCAACCACCGTCTCCGCGGAAGAGATGTACACTTAGGGAAGTCGAACACGGACGCGGACAACGGACGCGCAGCGTAGTAGCCAGAGCACGTAGAAGGATGATAGTTTGGTGCGAGCTTTGCATACAAAGCATTAAAACGTGAATTCCAGCAGTAGGCGGACTGCTTCATCATATCTAGGATGTCTGCAGGATTGCTCTAGAGGATGCAAAAGGACATCTAGCAGAAAACCGGTGTATTTTCTTACCTAACTAAAAAGGGGGAGAACTCACTGGATCTCAACTCTGTTCATCGTCGCTGCAGCCCTGCGTGCAGACCTTCTTCAGCCTTTCATCTGCTCTTGCTCTTCCACAGCATCCAGTCGATCTCCACCATGGATCATACGAACTCCTTTTGGTAGCCAACCATCGTCTCTACAAACACCAGTGTGATAGTCCGGAGTCAGATACAAGCGCTCGTCTTCACGCTGTTCTACGCGAAGAAAAGGAGGTGGCCAAGAGTGTCTGGGTCCGAAGATGGATCGCCAGAAGAGCAGAAGTTACAGACTGTTACAACAAGAGCAGGATGGGTCGTGTGGAGCTGAGGAACGAAGAACACTATGCATTCCAGAACTTTCATGAGGATGCCTCAGGCCAATGTTTGGCGAAGTTGTTGGAGTGGCTGAGACCCAGATTGACTAGGCCAGAGCACCAACCTCTTGGCCCAGCTGACCCTGGGCCTCAAAGTTGGAACTGACTCCTGCACCACTTGGCCTAGGAGCCACGTAACAGGAAGCATGGAGTATGCTGGAGGTGCCACACAACAGCATCAGCATTGTGGGTCAGAGTAAGTTTGGTGCAGGCCATATCGAAGAATAACCTGGAGGAGCTCCTCCAGTGCCCCTCCACTGAAAGGCTGGGAAACGAAGTTGCAGAGCATGGTATCAGAGGGTGGATACTTGACCCCACACCGTTGGAGTCATAGATGGCAAGCACGTGGCCTGCAAAGCTCCAAGCCAAGTTCAGGGCCATTATTTCAACTACAAAGGCTTCTTCAGCATCATCCTCTTCACCATGGTCCGATGCTGACTAAAGGTTCATGTACAATCGATTGCTTCAGGCAACGGGTCGCATCTTCAGATTGCCAAGGGATACAATGCCAGTCACCTCAAGGAGGGGCTGGAACGCAACCTCACATGGCATATTCCCAGATCCGAACCCTGCCCAACGCCACACGAGATGTGCCCTACTTCATCATGGGGGATGACACCTTCCTCCCTCATAACTACACCTCATGAAGCCCTACACTTCCAGACTCCTCACCTGTGAAGAGAAGATCTTCAACTACAGGCTGTCCCAGGGCAAGGTGGGGTGGTGGAGAACGCCTTGGCATCCTGGCCAACAGGTTTCCAGGTACTTCTGCACCACCATGCAAGCATCGCCCAGAGACCGTGAGGAGGTCATGGCGCACCCGCTACCCAGTGTTGCGAAATCAGGCTGTGGACCTCCAACAAGGGCAATGGGGACATGGAACTGTGAATGGAGGCAAGGGCAAAACTGATAGGACACTGTGGATGTGCAAGGGCCCAACAGAACTGCCATGTGAAGGAAGAAGCAGCGTAACTCCTGAGACACTGGTGCAACTCCCCACTGGAGCAGTGGTGGCAAGACAGGATGATAGATTTGTTAATGGTGCTTCCTTCAGCTTGTCTCATCACACTGATTAGATTGTGCCAATGGTAATGTTGATGGCCCACAATGAACAGGGCATTTAAATGAAAAGAGTTATGTTATTGACATGTTGTAGTCAAGTGATGTACATTGTTACATTGAATAAATAAACGGGGCCAGTTAGGTGTGGCACCTGATGGAGCGGACGTGACAGTCCCACTATGGCTTGCACATGGAGCAGGTTGATCAATAAGCGTGAGAGCATCCCACAGTATCGCGCCGCATCACAGCCGCTCCTGCACAATAGTGGTCGCACAAAATACACACCCACTCTACCCATTGCCAAAACGGTGAAGTGCTGTCCTGCTACATATCCCGACTGCATATCTCTTACCATCCACAAATCATGCAAAGGCTTAAACTTTCTAAAAAGTTGTTGCACTCTGCGAAGAACTTGAGTATTTTATAAAATAAATGAAGCAAGTGCGTGAAGCAAAGAATCATTCTTTATTAATAAACAACGGCGTGGGGTAAAAGAAAAATGACCCAGT